>JABWPP010000050.1:102975320-103277820 GCA_016920855.1 Puya raimondii | reverse complement strand
CAAAGCCCAAAAACCGAGCAGACTGTCTACCAAAAAAGCCCGAAGACCAAGCAGACTGTCAAAATGCCCAAAGTATCGGAACAAATCAGGAAAACGCCCAAAGTATCAGAACAAACACAGAATAAACACAGACCAAAAAACCTAACCTATCAGGAGAAAAGTATCAGAACAAACAACACAAAACAAACGCAGAACAAAAAACCTATCAGGAGAAAAGTATCAGAACAACAAACACAAAACAAATATATAAGAACAAACCAAGTATCAGAACAAACACAAAGCAAACATATCAGAACAAACCAAGGTACAAAATTAACTTACGCACCAGGAGACAAAAGAACTTTAACTGGATAATGAAGAGGTTCCGATATTTAAGGGTGGCAAGTTATAAGGGAGTTCCCTGCATTTCCTGCAATATATATAACGATGAAGCATTTCCTGTAATATATATAACGATGAAGCATTTCCTGCAATACAACCTTCATATAACGTTGAAAATTTTGGAATATTAAACGGATGAAAATTTTGGCATTACATATAACGATGAAGCTTTTCCTGCAATACAACCTTCATATAACAATGAAAATTTTGGAATATTAACAGGATGAATACAACCTTCATATAATGATGAGAATTTTGGAATATTAACAGGATGAAAATTTTGGAATATTAACAGAAGCAACACTGGAATATTAACAAGATGAAAATTTTGGAATATTAACAGAAGCAACACTAACCAATTTTCCATACTTCCCATGAAAGAAGCAACACTAACCAATTTTCTATACTTCCCATATCCATGCTTTCAGCTTTGACTGGAATGGTTGACGTTTGTTGGTGACAGTTGCACCAACAAATTCTGGGAAGAACCAGGGAATGGATGACAATTGCACCAACACATTCTGGGAAGAAACAGGAAACAATGAATGAAACAAATTAACGTAGTGTTTAAATAGAAATAAACGTATAAAAAGTGAAACTTGTCATGCTGTCAACAGAAAAATGGTATTATTACAGGAAACAAAATTACCAAAAATATATAAAAAATTACATATCATTGAAATGAAAATAAACGTACAAAAGGTCAAACCTGTCAACTGAAACAACACATTTCCAGTAAGTGAGACCTGTCACCTGAAAAATGATATTTATTTCAGACAGTTGCAAGTCAGAAATGACAAAGCCGCCTATTGTTGTGCAGTTCACAACAATAGAAGTCACAAATGACAAAGCTAATACAATATGGTTTATGTTTGAATGAGAAACAGACAAGCAAGTGATCATATAATATGCATCGCAAGTGATCATACAATATGCAAATCCTCGAGACAAGCAAGTGATCATATAATATGCATCGCAAGTGATCATACAATATGCAAATCCTCGCAAGTGATCATACAATATGCAAATCCATTAATCAATGGATTAGCATTTGTTAGTTTCTTATTCACAATCATATCCTTAGCATTTGTTAGTTTCTTATTCAAAATCATCCTCAAGCAATCATATCCTCAAGCAAGTGATCATACAATATGCATCGCAAGTGATCATACTGCAAATCCTTGCAAGTGATCAAACAATACGCAAATTCCGTTAATCAATGGATTAGCAATACGAATTCTGTTAATCAATGGATTAGCATTTGGTAGTCTCTTATTCACAATCATATCCTTAAGATTATTCAAACAACTAAATTAAAGATCATACAATATCCAAATTCCGTTAATCAATGGATTAGCATTTGGTAGTCTCTTATTCACAATCATATCGTTAAGATTATTCAAACAACTAAATTTAAAACCAATTGTGCTTAAGAAATCTAACAAATTTTAGCGATAAAAGCTAATGCAAACTTAACAGATTAGCGCTATGGAATTCCAGAAATTGTCATGATCAAATACTATCCCTCTGTGTCATTATGCTCACACCAAATCAACCAATAACCCCCGAGATACAAACTGGAATTCAAACAATAAGATTTAGAACTAGTTATGAAAGCTCTCCGATGGATTATCTATTTTCAAAGCTCTCCAATAGATTATCTATTTTCAACAGTTCGTTAAGAAAAGAAGAGAAGGCATCACGACATTTTCTATATGAAGGCAACAATTAGTTAAGAAAAAAAGAAGAAAAAGCATCACAACATTTCCTATATGAAGGTATTTGAAATTCTCACCTAGTTTTCAAAGATCAATGTATGCTTGACAATTTTTTAAAGATTCATCAACTAGAAAGGAGCAGCACAAAGAATTGTCAGCGGATTTCAAATTGACAAGACATGACTAGTTTTCAAAGATCAACGTATGCTTGACAATTTTTTAAAACTTCATCAACTAGAAAGGAGCAGCACAAAGAATATGTTGCCTAAGATAGCATTACCTCTAAACTACTAGATGTGCGCATGATAATTAGTAAGTAGCTCAAAGTATATGTTGCCTAAAATAAGCTTGCCTCTAAGCTGCTAGATCTGTAATATATAATAATAACAATAATAATTTAACCATGACTCGAAATGTCATTCAACTGTCCTATTTTCATGCTTGCTTTCATCGCCATTGGAATAACTTGATACAAGATGTCTGCAATATATGGTGTCTATAGTACAAGAAGGAAAATAAAGAAAAAGAAAACCAACCCTGCCATTATTCCTAATGTTCCAACTGTAAAATTATCAATCGATTGCATTACAAACCTTTATGCAGGAAAGAGAAATAGGTTATGGAAAGAGAAAGAGTTACGAAAAGATACGTACAGCAATCGGTTTCTAAAAGAGAATACAGGATTACTACCCAAAGTAATTGGGCTCGGATCCGAGGATCACTTGATTTTGGCTTGACAAGGCAATCTTATCATGGACCTTAGATCCACCGTGCTGCCTTTCAACCTTAGATCCATCTGATCTACTTGCGAAATGGTGTCTGAATCTAGGGTTTCAAGGTCTCTGGTCTCATCATCCAAACATCCTAAGTCTCTTGAAGCTCATCTTAAATTACTGAGATCACTTTGTCCAAACTCGATTGCATCCTAGCTTTTCTGCGAGAAATTAGAGAAAAAAGGTAGGTACGATGTAGATTGTGGGTTCCATCGTAAAATAACAGCAAACGAAAATAAATCTTGAAATAGCCCAACAGATATAGGAACTAAGAACCTTTCAGCCTTAGATCCATCTGATCTACTTGCGAAATGGTGTCTGAATCTAGGGTTTCAAGGTTTCTGGTCTCATCATCGAAACATCCTAAGTCTCTTGAAGCTCATCTTAAATTACTGCGATCACTTTGTCCAAACTCGATTGCATCCTAGCTATTCTGCGAGAAATTAGAGAAAAGAGGTAGGTATCATGTAGATTGTGGATTCCATCATAAAATAAGAGCAAACGAAAACAAATCTTGAAATAGCCGAACAGATATAGGAACTAAGAACTAAGAACGGAATTAAAAGAATTTGAAGATCGATGAACACGAATATATAGATTACCTCCTTCGATCAAAAACCCTAGCTCCAACAGCCTCCAATTAAGAAGGGCTCCACATACAGCATAGAGCAATCTGGAGTACGCCGAAAGGTTTCTCCACTGAAGGAGGGTAAAGGAGGAGCTCTTTCTAGGGTTTATCGGGCGATCGGAGGGGAGGGGCTCGCTCCACGGTTTCTCGTTGGGAGGAATCGGAAGATCAGAGAGGAGAGAGGCGCTCGCTAAGGAATCGGGCGATCGAGACTCGAGAGAGAAAATTGAAAAAAGGGGACGAAACTTGCAGCGAGGGAGAACGGCTATAAATCAAAAAAGACGCCAAAACTAGAGCCCACCATTTAATCGATGTGTCGGCCCTTTCCAGGCCCATGTTTAGTGAAATTATACCGTTGGTCTAAAACAGATGCTTTACCTAGACCAGGTTGGGCCGTGTAGTGAAACTTAGCCATACTATATCCCTTGCATGGACTATGGCCGATGGTCCAATAGTCATAACTACCATTTCGGCCCAGACTTTCACTGTTCCTTTTTCAAAATTTTATGCACGGACGCCTATGGCCCATTCTGAAATAGATTGCTTTTTTTCTTTTCCAATCTAGGGTCTGAGATATTTTATATTTTAGTTAAATATTTCAGTAAATGTAATAACTCTATTAGCTATTGTTATTAATTAGTTTAGTTCTGATTATTCAGAAATAAGTATAGACATTAAATTTAATATAAACACTCATAAATTTGGTAAAATTAAAATTTATTTAACCGAAATCGCTCGATTCTAAAAAATCAAAAGTCAGGGAAGACTCAACTGAAAAATTACCAAAATTGAAAGGGCCCACTTGAAATGACCTACGCTTAAGATATTTTCGTTTATTTTCAACTTTTTATTTTCCATGTAGAAATTTTAAGGAACCACAAAACAGGAAAAAGAAAAACTTGTCCACGGAGCTTAGACACAGATGAGCTCGTCGACGGCCCACGCATCGTCAATTCGAGGTGGGCGGTGGGGAAACTGAGATGGCACACGCTGTTCACGTGAGCGCCATGAGAAGGCCCATCTGATCCGGCGCCCTGATGCCCAGGGCCCATATAGTCATTTTAGGCCCCTGCAAGCCCGAATCTCACAAGCGCCCGTAAAGATTTGAGGCCTCATGTTTATGGCGGCGGTGCGGCTCGGCCTATCTCGCTTTGATCCAACGTACAATCGTGTTTGAAGCCCGGGACTTCGAAATGTTTTGGGTCTTGGCCGGAAAATGGAAAATTTTCAGTTTGTAATGGGGATTTAATTAATATTAATATTTATATATTAATGCATTAATGGAGATCTTCCCACTCCAGCGCCCGTTCAGTTTTATAGGTGAGAATACGCCTATACCACTTCAACTATAGGTCATAACTCATAGGTATAGAGGACCCTTTGTATTGATACCATCTTAAAACTTTTTACTTACCAGTTAAGCTATGAATTTTGTTTAATTTAATAATTTATAGCTATTAGCTATTAGGAAATAATAAAGTTATTAATAAATTTAATAAAACAATCAATTTAATCGACTAAAAGTTATTGAAGTGAAAACAAATTTGAAGATATATTATATGTGAATTATAAAAAATAAAATTTGAGGGTGAACTATCTGCAAATTGATACTTCAATTAATTAGCTCAAATTAGATATTCATCTAAATAAGCTCCATATCATACCATTAACCTCACTTCAGAGTACCCAACACAGTTAGACTAGGCTCTTTACAAAATGACCAAATTATTACGCATCTCGTCTATGATATAGAAAAATAATTTAGAACAATTACACATAGCAAAATAAATAACAAGGTGCATAAATATTCATAATCCAAAGTAAATTAGTCGAGATCCTTTCGATTTATTTTTTTTATTACTATCTGAAGAACTAGTATTCATTTTTACCGGAAGAAAAAAACACTCTCAAATGGGTAGTTGGGCCTAATTGGCTCATGGGCTGTTTCTTATGAAAAGAGTGTCATTAAAAATTGTTATATCTGGTTTTCAAAGATAAAAAAATATTTTGTTTTCGTTTAGTTACTCACTTTTTCTTTATTTTTTTTCTTCCCCTTTCCCTCGCTTCGTAATGCATTTGGAAAAGACATTTTCATCAGACAAACATCCAAAAGTTTTTAACGACATAATTGGATAATACTTAGTATTGCAATGTTAATAATTAAAAAGCTATCTATTGACTAATAGATCAGACCATGTAAATAAGGCCCATTCTGTTTGTATCATTTATGGCAAACTCATGTCTTCTATTTCACCTCCGATGTATACTCATCCGTAAAGTTAGCACGAAAATTCTATGAATTAAAAGATTTTGAATGGATATATTGACGGGCACAGATATTAAGCTTACTTTTGCACGGGCCGAGAAAGGATCCAGCGGATGCCACTGTATTCTTATTCGGCCTTACTCACATAACTCTACAGTATCCTTACCCCAAACTATCAAAATTTCATTTCAATGGCGTAGCCCACTAATCATCGACGTCTTTTTGAATGAGAGAAAGTTTCTGGGCCGAAAACGAGCCCAGCTCATGCCATTCTATTCTCCTTGGTGTCTCCACTAATGCAACAACCTCAGCATGCCTTGAGTTTCATTTCGAGTGAGAAATGGCCCAGTCCATGTCATTATTGTATGATATGGTATCTGTAGTATTGACATGTCGCTTAGGGTGTGTTTGGATCCTCGTAAAACCACTCCGAAAAATATTTTTCCATTGAAAAAATATTTTTCTATTGTTTGGTTATCTGTAAAAAAAAAATTTCGAAAATCTTTTTTACAGATTCTCAGAAAACGAAGCGTTTTCGTTTTCCGCACGAAGCCCGCTGAAAAATCGCGGCCCAGGAAATGTTAACACGCGGTCCACGAGGTAAACTTCACCTCGTGGACCGCGTGGGAGAGTCCACGAGGATCTGGACCCGTGGACTCTCCCTCCCTCGTTCATTATATATATATATATATATATATATATATATATATATATATATATATATATATATATATATATATTTTTTTTTTTTAATAAAATATATATTATATATATAATATATTATTTATAAATATTATTTATAAATATATAGTAATTTATTTTATAGTATTAAATATATACTATTTATATATATATTATATTACATACTTAATTATTATATAATATATTTTAAATATATTTTTTTTAAATATAAATTATAATACTAATAAATGTAATATGATAATTATTATATATTAATAATATATATAATATATATAAAAATATATATATAATAATTTTTTATTTATAACTTTTTCTCTCTTTTTTTCCTCCCAGCCAAACAATCGTAATGAAAAACTTTTTTTTTCCTACAAACCAAATATTAGAGAGCGTAAAATTTATTTTTCTCCGAAAAAAAAATTTTCATAAAATTTTCTTTTTACAGTTTTACGTGGAACCAAACACACCCTTATTGAAAAAAAGCGTTGTTTTACTTTCTAAGGGCCCAATGGCCAGGGTGGCCTGTTTGAGTTATAAAAGCTATATTACGAAATGGGCTTCGGCTTCAGTATAATAATTTTTCTGTCACATCTATGGCACGGACTTGACCTCGGTTCATCAATCCATTCCATCTAAATTGAATAAGCTCAAACCTTTTACCGCTAAAAATGTTAGGCTATATACAACATAATTATATCATATTCCTGTCAGAGCCGGTGCTCGGTCAATATTTTGTATCAAACCTTCTTAGTAAAGTTGGGCCATATGCAACTTAGTTGTATCATAATTTTATTGGCTTTCAACAATGTGCATCCAACCATCGTAGTCATTTTCAAACTAGGAAAAGGAGTGGGCATTACATGGCAAGAAATGTAATGTACGCATCCAATTGTTTCTTTTTAAATCTACGTAGTCATTTTGGGCTCGAAATTAATTGTAATTGCAACATGCTATATTTTAAACGGTAGAGTGAATTTTTTTTTCCTTCATCGAAATTAATGTGCTCTTCCTCTGCATGAAAAAAGGAACACCACATTATGAAATAATTATCATTATTGCTACCAAACCGATGACGATTTATACCACGAAAATTTTTAATCGGTAATCATGCCGCAGTACAAATTTGTATTTACAATATGAATTAATTTAGATGCTGCTGTCTGCTGAGCCTTATACATGGATCATATCATACTCTTAGTTAGATCAAGCCCGGAGCATTATAAACTACAAAAAAATTAATAGCACAGCACACTACAGTCTACAGTCTTTATTTATTATTATGTACGGGCTCATAAGAAATGGCCCTGCCCATGACAACTAATTCAACTCCCTCCAATCTCCATCCATTTGAATGCCTTATAAGTTTTGAGATGGGTTTTTAATTGGATTTTAGTTTTTTTGGAGGGGGGGATTAGTCAGAAGTATGCCCGTCCCATTCAGCCCGGCTGAACAAAGAAATATGATATAGGCCGGATATGTTTGGGCCATTATCATGCATAGACAACTAGGACTGCCTGGTTAAGGCCTGAATTTCTTTTTCTCTTATTGGTCTGGGTTTCGCAAACTTGTGTTCACATTCGGCCTAGTCATGCTCTCCCATCAGATTTAGCCATACTCTTTCTGGGCCTATTTTTCCATGGACCCCGTTCTTCACCTATTTTACCCAGTCGATGCATAGATCCATTTAGTGAAAGTGCTCAGTTGGTCATCTTTACAGGCCGGGCTAAATCTGATGATCGAAAGTGCTCAGTTGCGCAAACATGCGAGATAGAAGAACCGTTCACCGATTCTCGTAATAGGCCTGAGCAGGTCCACAATTCGCCTAACTCCTTATTCTTTTTTATTTTCGTAATGTTTCTCGTTAGTCACAAAATAAAAACTCTTCCAAATAGCACCATTAAAAGTTTTATTACTCATGAAAAATAACAGACAATAACTCGAGAATTATTTTACTTTACATTGAAATAGACCATTTAATTATTGAAATAGACCATTGAAATAGACCATTTACTACTGGCCATTGAAACAGACCATTGAAATAACAGACAATAACTCAGAGAATTATTTTTCTTTACATTGATATAGACCGTTTAATTATTGAAATAGACCATTTACTATTGGCCATTTTTGAATTTTATTATTTTACTTTACATTGAGAACCCTTGACTTCTTTTTTCTTTTTTTTAATATTAGATTATAATGCATTTAAATTTATTTGACTAAAATCACTCGACCTCAATATATATATACATATATATATATACATATATATATATATATATATATACATATTATATATATATATATATACATATATATATATATATATATATATATATATATATATATATATATATATATATATATATACATATATATATATACATATATATACATATATATATATATATATATATTAAAAGTTAAAAGGATCTCAGTCAAAAAATGAATCAAAAAAAAAAAAATCAAAGTTGTGGGAGTGTAGTACACTACAATATACAAAGTATACTATACAGCACAATGTGATATTTGTTTAATTTATTGTGGGAACTTCCAAGTTGAATAAAAAAGAAACACTCATTTCGGAATCGCCTTCAACTTTGATTGTTTTTTCTTTCTATTAGTGTGATCTCCTTGTATGTTGATTCTTTCTGAGTTGGCCAAATAAATTTAAATGTATTAGAATCTAATTTTAGAAAAAGAAAAAGAAGTCGAGGGGTCTCAATGTAAAGTAAGTTAATTAACTGGTCCGTTTCACAAATGGTCAATATTGAGGGGGCTTTCGTGCATTTTTGCGGAGGAAAAAAAAAGTATCTGGGCTAAAATGGGTGGCTAGGCCGAGTTGTTGTTGGGTAATGGCTCATCGCACCTCATCTTAGATAGAAGGGCAAATATAGCAGGGCCCAGTCCAACCTTGAAAAGCAGTTTAACCTAGCCCAATAATATTAAGGCGTTGGATTTGATTAAATGGGCCTGCACGTTGAGCCCATAAAAAATGCCCAAGCATATAACATGATTGAGTGGGGCTGCACCTTTTAATGAATGGAAACTTTTCTAACTTGCGATCAGGGTTGGTGCTTCATTTCTAATCACGTTTCTCTCGTTCACGTTTGTATTCATAAATATTTTATCAAATATATATATATATATATATTAATTTATTAAAGAAATTTATGCACATCATATGTGAGGAATAATAGCAAATATCTATAATTAGATATTATATTTGGCTTTTAAGTTAATATTTGGGAGTAAAATTAATTATCTCGTAGGTGAAAATATATTATTATGAATTTCAAGACCTTTTAAAGAACAAAAACTAAATTGCTTATTTATAATTTTATAAGATAATTTTTATGTCAAATAAGTTAATTTATTAATTTTATTAGATAATTTTTATGTCAAATAAGACTTAAGAGTTCTCTTGTTTCAAAAATTAATTTAATAGAAAAAATATGCTATTTTATGCTATACATTTCATCAATTCTGGGCTTTTAATCGCGACAAAATATTTTTATGTCGATTTTAGATAATATTGGATAACTTATTTCAACCATCAAATAACATTTTATTTCATCAATTCTGGGCTTTTAATCGTGACAAAATATTTTAATGTTGATTATAAATAATATTAGATAACTTATTTCAACACCTAAAAATTAATTTATTGGAGAAAATATGCTATTTTATGCTATACATTTCATCAATTTTGGACGTTTAATCGTGACAAATATTTTTATGTCGATTATAGATAATATTGGATAACTTATTTCAAACCCCAAATAACAGTTTGGAGTATTTGGTATCATTATTTTTATTTAATTTCATACCAATAAAGTAAAAGGAAGAAATAGAAAAAGAAAAAGAAGGGTTTAGTCAGTGATGGACTCAATATATATATATATTTTTTTAAAAAGAAAAGTTCTGGTGCCGTTCTCCATATTTAGCTATTTTGTATTACTCCAGCTATTCTTTATTTCTCCAAATTTAACTATTTTTGATTGCTCAAGAAAAAATTATTTTTTAAAAAAAACTCCCCTGGCAAGTGAAACTTTCTATTTTGGGCTATTCACGAGAGTTACTATTTCCGACTTTACCTAAAAAGGAAAGTACCGCAATTTTACGAAAGGTTAATGATCAGGGATGGGCCTAATTCGGCCCTTTAAGGGAAAATGATCCAATAACGACCCACGTAATCCAAGATCGATAACCTGTATAAATAAAATGGGCCTTAACAGGCCGACCTCGGGCACAGTACGGTTCGCCTAGCACATTGTTTTCATCTTTTTGCCATTTTGGGTAAAATTACCGAGCTTTCCATTTTAGGTAAAGTCCAAAATATTAACTTTCGTGAATTTAATAGTGTTTCTTCGTGTCTTAATGCTTTTATTAATTAATTGGGATATTAGAAATTAATGAAATTTTAAATAGTAAATTGAAAATTTTAAATTTCAGGTATCTATTTAAAAATTGCAAGCTTTAATTCACATGTTTAGTAAAATATGTTCCAAAACTAATTTTATTTTGGGGATTAGATATTTCACTTTTTTTAAAAAAGGAGGGCAAATTAGGGCCGGCAATTGAAACTTTCCATTTCGAGGTTATTAACGAGAGTTACTATTTCCGACTTTACCTAAAATGGAAAGCCTCCGTGATTTTACCAAAAACGGAAAGAACCATTACTTGGTGTAACAAGGCGAATCGGAGCTGGACCTGACCCGGCCCATTAAGGGAAAGTATTTACTTGGGACTTTTCTAAGACCATTTGTTACTGGGCTCGGCCTAACAATCCAGTTTAACCCAGACCCTTTTTTTTCTCGGTAAATATGCACGAAGACCCCTCAAGTATTGGCCATTTCTGAAGTAGAGCTTTTAATTATTTAACTTTACATTGAGATCCCTTGACTTCTTTTTTATTTTTTTAAATATTAGATTATAATACATTTAAATTTATTTGACTAAAATCACTCGACCACAAAAAAAAAAGGTTAAAAGGATTTCAGTCAAAAAAATAAATTAAAAAAAATCAGTTGTGGGAGTGTAGTACACTATAATATACAAAGTATACTATACAGCACTCTATAATATACATAGTACAGTATAATATATTGGTATACGGGTAAATGGGCCTAGGAACGGCCCACGTATGGAGCGAGATGAGCTTTGATTAGTATATTTTGGTCTTAATGGGCCGAACTTTTCTGATGGCGCTGGTTGGCCTTTTTTTCGTTTCCAATACAAATTGCGGGACTTTCCATTTTAGGTAAAGTTGGAAATAATAACCATTGTTAATAGCCCCGAATTCAAAAGTTTCACTTGCGGAGCTTAATATTACTCTGTAACTTGTTTTTTTTTTTTCCTTTTTCATAAAGGAGTTGGTGTTTCCGAATTTTTTGGCCGTTAGATCGATCAATTCCTTTGATTATATCTAACCATTGGATTAATATTATTACCCAATGGGGACTACAACCCAAGGGGGACCACTATCATCATAATTATACAATTCTTGATCCAATGACCAAAAAGTTGAAAGCATCAACTCTTTTATATTTTCGATAGAATAGCAGCTCTACACTACATTTTGGGGCTATTAACGAGAGTTACTACGTCCGACTTTACCTAAAATGGAAAGCCTCCGCGATTTTACCAAAAACGGAATGAACCATTACTTGGTATAAATGTGTAATAAGGCGAATCGGAGCTGGACCTGATCCCACCCATTAATGGAAAGTGTTACTGGGCTCAATGTGTGGGCCCATTTTGTTTAATCCGACGCCTCATTATTACTGGGTCAGGTTTAACTTGTTTTCATGGTTAAACAATAACTCAGCCAAACAACCCATTTTAGCCAGACCCCTTTTTTCTCCGTAAACATGCATGAAGGCCCCGCTCAAGTATTCGTCGTTTTTGAAATAGACCATTTAATTAATTTTCTTTTCGACTTCTTCTTTCCTTTTTTAATATTAGATTCTGATACATTTAAATTATTTGGTCTCACCCAACCTCGGGAGGAAAAAAATAAACAAACAAAAAATCCAAAAGTTACAAGGATCTGAGTCAAAAATATACATACGCGTACACTGCTAAATATGTATGCGTATGCACCTAAATGGGCCTAGAAACGGCTCACACATGGAGTGAGATGGAATTCGATATATATATATATATATATTTGGGCTTAATGGGCCGAACTTTTCTAATTGGCCGGGTTAGGCCCAGTGCTGGTAGGCCTATTTTCCGTTTTCGGTAAACTTGTGGGACATTCCTTTTTAGGTAAAGTCGGAAATAGTAACTCTCTTTAATAGCCCTGAAATAGAAAGTTTCACTTGCCGAGCTTAATATTATGCCCAAACTTACTTTTTTCTTCCTTTTTTTCCTTTGGTTAAGGCACTTTTTTCTTTGAGCAATAAAAAATAGATAAGTTTGGAGAAATCTCACGGGAATTTATTTTTTGTCGTAATAAAAAATAGAAAATGTGGAGAAAACTTATCATTTTTTTCTTCTTTTTTTTTCTTTTATGAGTTAAGAAGCTATAATATAGACAACACAAATTATGATTAATCCTGTAAATTTCGTATAATTAATTATACTTCTAATAAATCATTTAGTGGTCCTTCGTGAGTATCCTCTCAAATTTTAAATGTTAAGATCATTTAATAAACAGAAATACCTTTCAATTATATAAGAAATTTTGATATGGACTAATTTATTTGTTTATTATTATTGAATAATTTTTTTTGATATTTAGATAAGGCCTAAGGTTTAATAAAAATAATTTATTCAGCATAAAATTTATCTAATATGATTGCAGGTAAAAATATTAAATTTTAAAGTCTTGATATTCATGCGTGGCAGGATAGCATATTTTAATTATAAAATAATCTATCTTATTCTGAAAAAATAATTTGAAGGCCGAATACATTATTCTACTACAAACATATGCTACCTCTCTCTCTATACCAAATTATAAATATTTTGTAATAAATTAAGGAGATAGAAAGAATAAAATATTTATGAGTCTGAATATGGCGTAGAATAATTATATAACAGAAAAAATATTTTTCTTTAAAATTATATATATTTTATCATCCACCAAAAAAGAAAGAAAAAGAAAATGGACCGCACTTTAACACACATAAAAGTTGCCACATTACATTGGTCCCGGCAAGTGAAACTTTCTATTTTGGGGTATTAACGAGAGTTACTATTTCCCACTTTACCTAAAATGGGAAGCCTCCGCGATTTTACCGAAAATGGAAAGAATCATTACTAGGTGTAGTAAGGTGAATCGGTGCTGGGCTTGATCCGGCCCATTAAAAAAAATTCCTTTTTTTAACAAAAACGCAAGGGAGTTTCTTTTTCTTTCTTTCTTTTTTTTCCTGCGGAGTAATAATAAAAGAGAGATAATCACTTAATGGAAAATTCTAAACCCTATAATCGAAGGAATTCTCATTTATTAATCACTAAACCTTGAACCCTGCATGGCTTGCAAGCTTGCTGCTCTGCAGCCCCACAGGCCCGCTGCACCGCAGTCCCGCAGTCCAACCGCAGCAACGCGCGACCAACAGCCCCGTGCGGCCCGCAGGTCGCTGCGGCCTGCAGGCCCCCGTGGCCCGCACTTGCAGCCCTATGGGCCCGCTTCCCCGCACGGCCCGCAGCCCTCGCGGCCCGCAGGTTCCAACTTCCCGCAGCCCCGCGCGGCCCGCAGCTCTATCTGGCCGGCTGCCCAACTCGGCCGCAGGCCCCCGCGGCCTGCAGCACCTCACGGCCTGTAGCCCCGAGCGGCCCGCAGCCTGGCGCAGCCCGCAGCCTAACGCCGCCAGCAGCCTCGCGCAGCCTGTCGCCTCCAGCGGCCCGTAGCCCCGCGCGGCCCGCCGCCCAGCGCGGCCCGGAGCTCCCCGCGGCCTGCTGCCCCCCGAGGCCCGCCGCCCCCCGAGGCCCGCCGCCCCGCGCGTCCCGCAGGCCCCCACGGCCGACAGTTCCCGGCCCGCCGCCCCGTTCGGCTTGCAGCCCCGCGCGGCGCACAGGCCCTTGCGGCCCGCGGCCACTCGCGTCCCGCAGGCCCGCAGCCTTTCGCGTCCCGCAGGCCCGCTCGGCCAGCAGGCCCTAGCACCCCCGGAGGCTCGCAGCCCCGCAGGCCGGCAGCCGAAGCGCCGCTGGTTGAAGTTCGGAAACCCGCAGGACCGCAGGCCCGCAGGCCCGCAGACCCGGAACCCCACAACCCGAAGCCCAGCCCGCAGCCCTCAAAAGGCCCGAAAATGAAACCCCAAAGCCTAAATCAGGGCTTTAAAAGGGCCCAGCATAAAGCCCGTCCTGAAGCCCTAAAGAGACCCGCAGCCTTGGGAAGGCCCGAAACCAGAAGCCCCTAAACCCCAAGGTCCCAACTCCTAAAACTCTTCGAAGCAATCAAAAGGCCCGAAGCCCGAAGCCCAAACAAGGCCCACGAAACCCTTAAATTTCCCATCAAATCCAAAACTAAACCGCCAATCCAAAAACACTAGACCCTAAAATGTTGTAGTATTCAACCAGCAATCAAGGAAGAGAGGAAAAGAAAAATTATGCAGCTAAAGCAAACAACAACACAGCAAAATTATAACTATTCATCCTGTTGTATGCTTACTTGAAGTTCAGAACGATCGCTATTAAATATATACTCTCTCCACCGTAGATTGGGGGGCTACGATGGCTAACGCGTTATCTAATTGAAATTTAGATCGATTAAATCAACAGAAGATTCTATTTCCCAATAAGAAAAAGGTATAAAATATCAAGTAGTAAATAATTTTGAAATTTAACGAAAGTTAACACAAGGATGGCTGCTGATCAAGCACGGCCCAATAAGTACACAATATCAAATTTAATCACATTTGCAAAGAAATCGGACCAAAGCCTAACCAGAATGAAGAAAAAAAGAATGAAATAAAACCAAAGTTTGTTCTAGTTTCGACGCTATTTTTCGGAGCCGTAACTTTCTAAACGGCGATCGAATTTTCTCATATAATATGTCGTTGTGTGTGTTTTTCGGAAAGGAACGCAACGGCTATTTTGGGGATCCGTTCCGACTCCGAACGACGAAGATACGGTTGAAATACGAAAGCCAAACTTCCGAGGGACATAATTTTTTGCTAGGTCAATTCGTTTTTCACGTTTAATGTGCCCATTTGTAGATTACTCTCTTCTAGTTATGTAAAAAATATAAAAATTAAAATTTTAAAATTACTCTCTTCTAGTACAGTCTGATTAAAAAGAGAAAAAAAAAAAACTTGTGGTGAATCTTTTCATTTTGCTGTTGCTCACTGAAAATTTTTCATTAAGCAATCATCCCTTTTTCATCGTTACTCCCGAATAGAAAAATAAAATAAAAATAAAAATCTTATGGGTTATTTTTATAATTAAAAAAAAGAAAAAGGGAAGAAAAAAAAATTGTGACGCAGTACATATTTTCGGCCCCAATAGTGATCTTTCCATTTTGGGCAATTCACGAGAGTTACTAGTTTCGACTTTACCTAAAATGGAAAGTCCAGCAATTTTACCCGAAATGGCAAAAAGAGTAAACAATGCGCTGTGCGAACCGTACTGTGCCCTTGGACAGCCCGTTAAGGCCCATTTTATTTGTATAGCGTATCCAATTTTGATTAAGTGAGGTTATTGGATCCATTTCTGATCGTTTAACCTTCTGTTTGTGGTAAAATGGCGGGACTTTCCTTTTTAGGTAAAGTCGGAAATAGTAACTCTCACTAATAGCTCCGAAATGAAAAGTTTCACTTGCGGGGCTCAGTATTATGGTGAAACTTTTCATTTCGGGCTACTAACGAAACTTACTATTTCCGACTTTACCTAAAATGGAAAGTTCCGTAATTTTTCTGAAAACGGAAAATAGGCCAACCCGCGCGGGGCCTTACCCGACTGATTAAGAAATTTCGGCCTATTAAGCCCAAATATAGTGTAATCGAAGCCCACCTCGCTCCATGCATGGGCGATTCCTAGGCCCATTTACCCGTATACTTATATATTATACTGTACTATGTATATTATAGTGTATTGCATAGAATAATTTTTTGATTATAATGTACTAAACTCCCTCAACTTTGATTTATTTTTTTTGGTTTGTTTTTTGACTGAGATACTTTTAGCTTTTGTTTTTTTTTTTCCCGAGGTCGAGTGATTTTGGTCAAATAAATTTAAATATATTATAATATAATATTAAAAAAGAAAAAAGAAGTGGAGGGAGGGGTCTCAATAAAAAGAAAAATAGTTAAAAGGTATATTTAAAAAATGGCCAATACTTGAGGGGGGCTTCATGCATATTTACCTAGGAAAAAAAGGGGATATGGGCTAAAATGGGTTGTTAGGCTGAGTTGGGTGATGGGCCATCACACCTTCTCTTAGATGAGAGGGGAAATCCTCTGGAGCAGGATCTAAATAAATGGGCCCGCACGTTGAGCCCAGTAATAAATGGGCCAGCTCCGATTCCGATTATAACACCAATTACTGGTTCTTTCCGTTTTTGGTAAAATCACCGAGGCTTTCCATTTTAGGTAAAGTCGGAAATAATAACTCTCGTTAATAGCCTAAAAATGGAAAGTTTCACTTGCGGGGAGGGCCGTAATTTGCCCCCCTTTACTTTTTCGGTACATAGCTTATGTCAATGTATTCTAAAAGTGGAACATCTAATCCCTAAATAAAATTAGTTTTAGGGCATATTCTAAAAAACATGTGAACTAAAGCCTATAATTTTTAAATAGATATTTAAAATTTAAAATTTTTAATTTGTCATCTAAATTTTTCTTACTTTCTAATGTATATTAAAAGGTACAAAGAAATGCTATTAAATTCTGCTAAAAATATACTCAGATCAAATTTAAATACACTTTTAGAGTAAAATTATAATATCAAAATTTTAAAAGTTCACTCTCTTTTTATTATGTACAATCTAATTAAAAAGAGAAAATAAAAAAAATTGTTGTGAATCTTAAAAAAATTATCTCTCTTTTTTATTACTCGGGAATAGAGAGAAAAAAAAAAGAAAAAGAAATTTCCATGCGTTTTTAGAAAAGAAAAAAGGTAAGAAATTTATGACCCAGTAAATATTTCCGGCCCCAATAGTGAAACTTTCCATTTTGGGCTAATTTACGAGAGTTACTATTTTCGACTTTACCTAAAATGGAAAGCCCGGTAATTTCACCCAAAATGGCGAAAAGAGAAAACAATGTGTTGGGCGAACCGTACCCAGCCTGACCGGCCCGTTAAGGCCCATTTTATTTATACGGCGTTACAATCTTAGATTCCGTGGGCCGTTATTGGTCCATTTTGCCTTAATGGCCCATCTCCGATCATTAGCCTTCCGTTTTCGGTAAAATTGGGGAACTTTCCGTTTTAGGTAAAGTCGGAAGTTTGGCCTTTTTCTTAACTTTTTCTTCTTTCTTTTTTCTTTTTGGTTAAGGCAAGGGTTTTTTTTTTATCTTGAGCAATCAAAAATAGTTAAATTTGTAGAAAACTCACCAGAATTTTTTTTTTTTTTGTTGGAGTAATAAAAAATAGCTAAATATGGAGAACACTCACCAGTACTTTTCTTTCATTTTTTATTTTTTTAATTGAGTTAAGGCGGCTATATCACTCAACTAAATCCTACTTATTCTTTTTCTTTTTTGTTCTTTTCCCTTTATTGGTACGAAATTAGATACCAATAATAATACCAAAATAGTCTAAATTGTTATTTGGATGTTGAAATAAGTTATCTAATATTATCTATAATCTACATAAAAATATTTCGTCGTGATTGAAAGTCCAGAAATGATGAAATGTCTAACATAAAATAGCATATTAATTTCACCAAATTAATTTTTGGAATAAGAGAACTCAGTGAAACATACTAAGTCCTCATAAAAATAACTTATTTGACATAAAAAAATTATCTAATAAAATTATAAATAACAAATTTGGCTTTTGCTCTCTAAAATGTCTTCTTTTTTTTTTTGAGGAAAAAGTAGTCACGCTACTCTCTCTAAAATGTTTTGAAATTTATAATGATATCATATTTCACCTGCGAGATAATTAACTTAAAACTTAAAAGCCAAATATAATATTTAATTATAGACATTTGCTAACATTTCTCACATATGATGTGTATAAATTTTTTCAGGAAATTAAATATATATATATATATATATATATATATTATAAAATATTTATGCATCCCAGCGTGATGGAAAGAAACATGGTTAGAAATGAAGCACACCAACCCTGATAGCAAGTAGAAAAGTTTCCTTTCATTAAGGTACAGGCCCATTTAATCATGTTATATGCTTGGGCATTTTTTATGAGCTGAACGAGCAGGCCCATTTAATCAATTCCAAAGCCTTATTATTACTGGGCTAGGTTTACCCGCTTTCATGGTTGGGCTGGGCCCTACAGTATTTGCCCTTCTATCTAAGAGGAGGTGTGATGGCCCATAACCCAACAACAACTCAGCCTAATCACCCACTTTAGCCCAGATTCTCTATTTTTAACCCGGCAAAAATGCATGAAGGCCCGCTAATGGCCATTTGTGATATAGACCATTTAATTATTTTACTTTTCATTCAGGCCCCTTGACTTCTTTTTTCCTTTTTAAAAAAATTAAATTCATGATGATGCATTTAAATTTATTTGGCCAAAATCATTTGAACTCACAAAGAATCAACATATAAGGAGATGACAATAATAGGGAAAAAAAAATTCAAAGTTGAATGCGATTCCAAAATGACCAAATGCTGAGGGTGCCTCCACGCATTTTTACATATTTCTTTTCTTCCAACTTGGAAGTTTCCACAATAAATTAAAATAAAATTCAGAAATGAGAAAAAAAGGAAAAATTAAAACTAAAACATACACGACACTACAAGTGATGAGCTTTGACCAGAGTTTTAAATAATTTTATTAGATAAGTTTTATGTCAAATAAGTAATTTTTATAATTTTATTAGATAATTTTTATGTCAAATAAGTTATTTTTATAAGAACTTAATATTTTTCACGAGTTCTCTGGCTCAAAAAATTAATTTGGTGCAGAAAATATGCTATTTCATGCTAGACATTTTATCAATTCTGAGTTATTAATCACGATAAAAAAAAATTTATGCCGATTATAGATAATATTAGATAACTTATTTCAACACCCAAATAACAGTTTAGAGTATTTTAGTATCATTATTGGTATATAGTTTCGTACCAATAGAAAAAAGAAGAAGAAAAGGGGAGAAAAAAGTAGGGCTTAGTTGAGTGATATAGCCTCTTTAACTTAATTAAAAAAATATAAAAGAAAAGTTCTTATAAGTGTTCTCCATATTTAGCTATTTTTTATTACTCAGCAAAAAAAAAAAAACCGGTGAGTTTCCTCCAAATTTAACTATTTTTGATTGCTCAAGATGAAAAAAAAAATCCCTTGCCCTAACCCCCAAAAAAAAAGGGAAGAAAAAGTTAAAGAAAAGAGAGTCAAACTGTGCCTGGCAAGTGAAACTTTCTATCTTGGGCAATTAACGAGAGTTACTATTTTCGACTTTACCTAAAATGGAAAGTTCCGCAATTTTACCAAAAATGAAGGTTAATGATCTGGTCCAAGATGGTAACGCGGTAAAAATAAAATGGGCTTTTACGGGCCGGCCTAGGGCCCTGTACGGTTCGTCTAATACATTGTTTTCTCTTTTTGCCATTTTAGGTAAAATTGCTGGTCTTTCTATTTTTAGGTAAAGTAGAAAATAGTAACTCTCGTAAATAATCCAAAATGGAAAGTTTCATTACTGGGGCCGGAAATATTAATTTTTTTTTAATAAAAATGCATGGAAATTTTTTGTTCTTCTTTTCTCTTTTTTTTGTCTATTCCGGAGTAAAAATAAAAGAGAGATAACCGTAAGTTTTCTTTTCCTTTTTTTTCCCTCTATTTCGGTGTAATAAATGCATGGAAATTTTTTAGGCAGCAAGGATTCACTGTAAGTTTTCTTTTTCTTTTTCTTTTTCCTTTTTAATCGGATTATACACAAATAAAAGATAATAAACTTTTAAAATTTTGATGGTAAATTAAAAAATTTAAATTTTAGGTATTTATTTAAAAATTACACGCTCTAGTTCACATGTTTAATAGAATATACCTTAAAACTAATTTTATTTTGAAAATTAGATATTTCACTTTTAGAAGATATTGACATAAGTTATGTATCAAAAAAAGAAAAGGAGGCAAAATAGAGCCCGTCCCACTTTTGCTTCTCTCTCCACGTTGTGATCCCGAAATATTCGGCCAATTCCGCCCAAACCACCCTCCGGGTCCGCCATCGTCCCATCGCGCCTTGTTCCCAAATTTCCTCTTCCCTCCATCGTCCTTGATCTGGAGCTAGGCTTCCTCGATTTCAATTTACAGAGAGCGAGAGAGAGAGAGAGAGCGAGAGAGAGAGAGATCATCTTCTTCTACTTCGCCACCATCGATCGATCCATGGTGATTGAGAGAGGCAAGAGTCTCACAGCAATACTAAATATTTATTGCTGACAAAGGGTCATTGGGCTGCGAAAGGGCTTAGCCCAGGCCCTTCTTCTCTTGTTTGTGCAAATTGCTTTTATCTAAATTTCATAACAATATTGGACCTAATATAACTAGAATACATTCGTTGTTGCAACTAGCCCAAAACTTTATAACCTATATAAATGGTCCAACCCACTATTCGCAGACACGTATTAATGAAATAGGATCTCTGATTCGCTAAGTTCCCCAAGCCATTGTCTTCTTATTAGGCCTTATTCTCATAAGAATCGGATCAAACTATCAACAATTTCCATTGTCAGGGCCTAACCCACTAACCACGGGCGTACATTACTACATTAGGATAATGTCTTTGGGCTGAAATTTTTCTTCTTGAAAAAGACTGTTTTTATTTCAATAGGCCCAAAGTCTACGCGGGCAAGTTAAGTTGTAAGAGCTCAACTGAGGAATGAGTTTGGGCTTCAAAAGAAACAATTCATCTTGCAAAAGACTGTTTTTATTTCTAGAGGCCAACGTCTACGCGGGCCAAGTTTAGCTGTAAGAGCTCAATTGAGAAATAAGTTTGGGCTTCAACAAATTACAAATTTCTGTCAGTATTATGGCACCGATTTGATCTTGGTTCATCAATTGATCCCATATATATTGAACATACTTAAGTCTATTATTGCTCAAACAACTATGGCTGCTCAATGTTTTGTATCAAAACATCGCACCAACATTGGGCTATATACAACAAAAAATTATATCGTTTTTTGTTTGTGCTCAATATTTTGTATCATACTTATTTTCAAACTATTCATAGGAGTAGTTGAATATAAAAAACTTATAACCTCGAATCTCATTTTTCGAGAATAACTTGGAGGGGTGGGCCACGAAAGGCTCACGCTGAGACAGAGTTTAATTGTTCAGTTATGTTTGTTAATTGATCTTACAATCTTTATTATTATTATCGGGCGGGGGGAGGGGGGTTTAAATCGTAAGGTAAAATCATACGATTATCTTTCTCTGGAACTGTAGCAACATACTGAAAAATGGCACAAGCCTATTTGATACTGAGGTCTATCATAACTAGCCTAAAAAGGGTTGGGGCAAAAGCTCGTGAACATCGTCTTAACCCTATCTTAAACCAACAACTGTGATTTTGTACGACATGATATTACTTACAAAAATTAATGAATTTTTTTCAGTATTTTTTTCACCGCATGTAACGCATCATTTCTAGAGTTCCAAACGAAACCTACATTCTATTACAATGCTAAAGATGTGAACTTAATTAGATTAAATGTTGATGAGTGTGGGAATAAGATAAATTTTTTAGTTGAACATAACAAAGACCTTCAAGAATTCTCTTAACGCTGGATTATCCATTCAAAACTTATTAAATAATTTTAAAAACCCTCTTTATCTTTATTTCATAAACTTCGAGATACATTAAATACGAGGTCAGTAAAATATTGCACCAGACTTTGTGTAGCCCCGAATTACCGTTTTTTGAGTTACAATGCGAAGCATCACATATATCATATGGATGACCCAGCCAGCCCATTATTCGTGAATATGTATTTATTATAAGAAGATAACCAACAAGTGGCAAAAATAAAGTAATTAAGTGGGTCATTTCATAATGGTGAGGAAGTCTCCAAATATTTGAACCCACGAGAATTGGACTTTCACAACTTTCTCGTATGAAAAAATATATATATAATTAGTTATCTCGAACATCCTGTTGTATTTTTTCATCCACATAAAGAAAGAGTATTTAACGAATTTGTTAGGGAATCTTTTGTATTTCCCAAGAAAAAAAAGGGTCTCCGGAAGGAGACTGAGAAAGGGCCTAGCCTGTCAGCCCATGCCGTTTTATTCTCAAGTTGTTGGCATTATTAATCACGGACATGCATTTCAATGGGCTGAGAAAAGAATCGCCCATACCATTCTATTGCTCTTACTGTTCAATAATATGTATTCAATTTCAACCTCCCTTTTAATATTGGACCCGTATTGTTAGTTAACCCGAGGAACTTTGCATAGCGTGTGGTCAGACAAAATCTTGGAAACGAAACGAAGCCCAACCCATGCCATTTCTTACAGCCCCAATTTCCGGGCCAGGTCGGATACACAGCCTAAAAGTAGGAAGCGTAAAAAGCCGAATGTCTGTAGCCTCCCGGGCTTGGGCGAATATGGAGGCACGGATATACGGGCTGGATCGGCGGCCTGAGTTAGGGCCGATCTGTGATCGGCCGTCTAACCTTCTTACTAATCTTTCCAGACTCGGGCCTATATTAACTCCCCGATCTAGGGGCCGGCGCTAATAATTCAAATATAAATCATGTAAATTTATTAGATTTGATTATAATTATAATTTTTTAATTTGGAATATAAATTTAAAATTCAATTTTTGATTTCTTAATATTTTTTAATTGTTCTAAATTAAATTCTTACTTTGACTTTTAATTGCAAACTCAAACTTCAAATTCAAATTTTAATTAAAAATATAAAAAAATAAATTTTAATAAAATTTTAATTTTTTTAAATTTAAATTTGGATATGATTCCGGTTATAATTTTTTTTATGAACGAAATAAATTATTATTTTTATCATTATTATTTTTTTTTCTTTCAAACCAAATATGCTCTAAGTGTTGAAGCCAGCTATGAGTAGCTCATTCAATCTTTGTACTATTGTTCGGCCTTAACCAAAAATTGTTGAACTTAATCGGTAGCCCATCGATCGTCAATAGATTAGTATGGTGCTCAATCTCTATTTAAAATTCTAAGTTTTATAGAAAATTTAAAAATTAAAAATTTAAAAATATTGAGAATTGTTTTAAAAAAATGATAAATATAGACTCAAGTGATAATGTTTTGACACGACTTATTTTATTTTTTATATCTTAACATTTTAATCATTACTATTTGAAATAGTTTGTGGGGAACGGCGGGGCGGGTTGTCTTATGATGATAAAATCTATTATATTCACTATTAATTTCATCAAATTAAATAATTTAAATTTTTGTTGATAAATAAACATAAAATATTCAATAGCAATATAAATTTAATAAAATTTTTACTTAACTGATTATAAAAAAAACTCAATTCCATTCCAAAATCAACTAAAGTTGAGGGGGCCTCCATACGGCTTTACCATTCTTTCATCGGATTCGATCTGATCCGAGCCGTAAGAAGATAATACGTTTAGACTTTCGCCAACTCCAACACCTGCGGCCTCAACGTTGGGCCCACGTGTACGTCCTACGACTAATGAGTTGTGAAAGGCATTTGTAGTGTCAACAGTGTTAATGAGCCGCCCAACACCTTAACACTGCGGCCTAGATCCGTGTAGAGCACAGTCTATGGGCTACACCCGCCGCGACAATGTACACGTCGAGGTGCTGAAGGGCCAGCTCAGAGAAGGCCAATTAGACAAGCAGGTCCGACACTCCTATTACAAGGACGGAGTTATTTGCCAGCCCAATCCTGCCTAGAAAGGCCTAGCCGCTAGTGACGGCCACCTAAAGAGGCCCAATATCAGTTCACGTTATCTGTGGCATTGCGCTTGCGGGCGATGTTTCTCCCAACTTTAAGGCATGTGGGCCTCTGTTTCAAAGAACTCCGCGACTCCGACTCGGTCATTCAACTTCATTTTCCAAACCATTTTTTCAGTTTGGACTTCAGAATTATTTTTTTTTTCTTATGCGGAAGTTATGTCTCCCGTTTGATCTCATGTGAATCCAAATTGGCCCACTCCTGCTTCAATTAGTATTATTAAATACTCCCCTGCATTTAATGTGGGAGACTAATAACTGCACTTAACTATTTTTCGCCAAATTTTTGAATCCAATGAGTTGCTATTTTTTAACAGGCTAACGAGAGTGTTTGATAATTTCATATCTCCTAGTGATCTCAAATATATTTATATAATTAAACTTTACAGAGACATTAAGAGATTGTCACATCTCAATAGCTTGATATCAGATAATATAGAGAAGTGTGAGAGTACTATCTAGGCGGAATAAACTTGATTGAGGTATTTTGCCATGAGGTATTTTTTAATTTCATCAAGATTTTTTTTTTTAACAGAATAAACTTGATTGAATAAACTCCAAAATCTTTCTACGCCGAGCTAACAACATTATGCATGGATAGTCCTTGTAGCACCTGATATTGCAAATTATTCCTGGCTAACTCAGACCTCTGGCCTACCGGGCTTGGGTCTACATCGAGGCTTAGAGTTCCCTGCAGGGCCGGGCCAGCCCTATAAGTAATAAACCGGCCTGAGCTTGCACTAGTCCAGCCCGCTTATGTACTTCACACGGTCCCTGTGTTGGGATTTGGGAAAGAGCATGATATTATTCCTACAACATAACAATAAGAAGCAAAAATTATGTTACTAAAAAAAAAAAAAGGAAAAAAAAAAGCTACTTCTCACCTCTCATTCCGGTCAAAATAGTCTACATTTCTCGAGTAGCCACGGCCACTACACCGCCACTCGTACCCACCACACACGCGCGCACACACATACGCACACACAATTTCTCTCTCTCCCCTCCACCACCTCCTCCTCCTCCTCCTCCTCCTCCTTTCCCTTCCTCGCCAATCATACGTGATAGTCGGAGTTAGCGCGTCCATCGCCGCAGCTTAGCCGGATCCGAACAGTCGGTACCGTACGTACGTACCGTTTCCCCCTCCGCGAGACCGCGATTCGGTTGGTGGTGGAGGAAGATTTGCGGCGGGGAATGGAAAAGCGCGGCTACAAGCTCCGTATCCTTTGGGCGTTTAATTCTTCGGCCTTTTTTGGCTCTCTCTGTCCCCTCTCTATTCGATCCGTCTCTTCGACCTCTTTGTTTTTTTCTTTTGCTGGTTCTGCCCATCTCATCTCCAATGCCTTGGCTACGGTAATTGGTTCGGATTATGGTGGGTGATGCCTGGCGCAAATAAACTAAGTTGATTTGGATGAACTGCTGCATCGTCCGATTATGCTTTCTACACATTTCCTTTGTTATTAGTTAGGTTATCTTGAACTGCTTCACATCCAATGCTGCTTGAGAAAATTGACGGTTTCTTCACCCCCATTGTGTTGGATTTCATTTTTATTTTTTATATTTTGTTAACAAAACCTTAACTGGAGGTTAATTTAGAGGAGTTCGTGGCGCATTCGTCTGATGTCAACTGTGTAAGCATAGGGAAGAAATCAAACAGAGTGTTCATCACTGGTGGTGAGGACCACAAAGTGAACCTGTGGGCAATTGGTAAACCAACGCCGTTGTTGGTGAGTCCGTACTTGCTCTTTCTATTTGCTTGTTTCCATTCTCTAATGTATCTTGTTACACTTACACTGCGTGCTTCCATATACATGTCTTTTGTCAGACTAGTGGACTAGCTATCTACCAGTTTAGGCTATCCGGGATGCTTAAATATCGTACTTCAGTTTCTTAAAGGAATTCTCTTCATACTCTTTATTATTACTCTGCTCTTTCCCTCTCCACTTCTGCCCTGTCCAATTTTCTTCAGTTTTTCTTTTCTCTTCTTGTTGGTTTCTTTATCCTCTCTTGTTGTCTATTAATCTCCTGTCTTCTGAGATAATTTGTTTATGTTGCTTATATGGTGGGTTGATCTTTTTTCTTTTTGTATATATTAATGGTTTAAGGTGAGTGCTTCATGCGCTTTCACAATATGTGCAGAGCTTAGCGGGCCACACAAGTTCGGTTGATTCTGTAGCTTTTGATACAGCAGAAGTATTGGTGCTCGCAGGATCTTCCAGTGGGACAATTAAGCTTTGGGATTTGGAAGAGGCAAAGAGTAAGTAATGGACCTGCTTTTTGAGAAAAATCAGTTATTGATGATTATTGATGTATTACTTATTACTTAACATGAGTTGTGAGGTATAAATTTATGAAATGTTTCTGGTCTTCAAACATGGGATGTTCAAAAGCCAAAACTTATAAATGCCTGCATTATATAGATTTTGTTATGTCTGAGTATTTATTGGTCTATTAATTTATATGCTTTAGTGGTCTCGTCGCAAATGAATGCATGCCCTCAATCAGACACCCAAAAAAGAAAAAAAAAAAGAAAAAAAGAAAAAAAAGGAAAACGCCCACTGGGAAGAAACCTATTTTTTTCACGCCAACAAGACTCTTTCCATGCCTGAATGACCTCCATAGACCTGCTCTTTTGTGTATTAGACCTCTATAACCAATTGGTGCTGTTAGTGTAGTAGAATGCTCCTCTTTTAGGCAAATTAGCTTTTCCTGATGTGCTTCAACTTCTAGGCAAATAGCAGTTGCGACAAAACTTACAAATTTTGTTTTGTCGTTCTCGATTTTTAGATTTGATCTAAGGCTCTAAGCTGAACAGTAACAAGGGCGAAGATTTGGATTGTTTGGTGAGAGTCAGGGCTTTTTCCATGGATATGCTCTTTGTACTTTTTCAGACTTGCACTTTGTTTTTTGTTTAGTGATGAATGCCAGTCATGAGTCTTAAGCTTGTAAACTGCATATATTATCAGTAAATTTTACTTACTAATCTCCAGATAGATGAATTTTATACTCCAAGGCATAAATATTCTGATTTAGTTGTTTTTTTATGCCGAAGTGTAGTCGTGCGTACTCTCTCTGGGCACAGGTTGAATTGTACATCTGTTGAATTCCATCCGTTTGGTGAATTCTTTGCATCTGGTTCTTTGGATACCGATCTTAAGATCTGGGATATTAGAAAAAAGGGATGCATTCACACTTATAAGGGTCATTCACGAGGAATTCGGACGATAAGATTTACCCCAGATGGGCGCTGGGTTGTTACTGGTGGAGACGATAATGTGGTTAAGGTAATACTAGTTTTATATTATCACATCAAATTGTGCTCCTTGTTATCATGAAAAGAACAACTAATGACCTATTGATTACTGGTACAGTTATGGGATCTGACGGCAGGGAAACTTCTACATGATTTTAAGTTCCATGATGGGCATATCCGGTGCATAAATTTTCATCCTCATGAGTTTCTACTTGCAACTGGTATTTCATTTTTCCTTTTTTTTTTTCCTTCCCCTTTTGTTGCTTGATAATACGTTTTCTTTTCTTTATTTTATTCTCTTTGGTTTAGTGCTTCTAATTCTATAACTTGGCTGTTTTGCATTTTATGCACTCTGACCGACTTGTGTAGTATATCTCGGAGCTTTACAATAACAAGTATTATCTTGTCATAAGGAAAAAAAAAACAATATTTGGAAGGAACTTCAGCCTATGTTTTTGTTGGCGGTCGAAAATCCAACTAGAAGTTGACATTTCGCTAAAGAAATCATGAAACTGGAAAGTTGCTAGTCAATGAATGAAATACTTAAAATATACTCATTTAGATGAAGAGGACAAGTTTATTGTCCGTAGGTTTACGAGGTAGACTAACATTATAGTACCATCAAAAGTGGTTCTAACACCAAACATTCTACTAGGTCACTAGTTTTAGTAATTTTAGACAAACCTTTAAAAGAATGGCAGAAAATGCTTGTGCCCAAGATTTTAATATTAGTGTCATGTTATGCTTATATACCCTAGTGTGTTCTCATTATCTTTGTATGTGGGATTACTTGAGAAGTTGAGATGTGA
Source organism: Puya raimondii (assembly GCA_016920855.1). Lineage (NCBI taxonomy): Eukaryota > Viridiplantae > Streptophyta > Magnoliopsida > Poales > Bromeliaceae > Puya > Puya raimondii. Next base: position 103,249,246 of record JABWPP010000050.1, on the reverse strand, counting down.
CATTTACCGCTAGAGTTATATATGCTTTCAGGTTCTGAAGTGGTAAGCAATTTTCCAGAGATTGTATTGAAATAACTGAGCGTTGTTAATGGTTAAAGGGACAACATTTGATTAACGAACCCAATATCATCTCTGAATCTCAATGATGAATTAGATTGCCTTGATTACAGGAGGATTTATTTTACTATAACCTGACATTTATAGTACATGACTCGATTTTTATTTTTCTATTTTGATTTTGACATAATTCCTCCAACTATATTTTCTTTATCTATATGCTTGCCATTTGCTGTTTCTCATTTTAATATCAGAAAACTGGGAGAGTATTTCTGTGCTGTACAGTTGAATGCCTGATGAAATGATTATTCCCTTGCTTTATGATGTTTCCTATATTGGAGCATAATCTATGCATAGTGCCTGACTAGTATATACCCTCTTATAATGTACTAACGTTGTGCTATCATGAAAGATTATATTTTTTATTTGGTAGATGGTTACAAATCTGGTTTGTGCAGTTAGTGGACTTTTCTCCAATGTGCAGTTAGTGCACATGTCAACAGGCCATATCTTTTAACCATGAGATTATTTTATGAATGGTTTCCAGGGTCAGCTGATCGGACAGTAAAATTTTGGGACCTAGAAACTTTTGAGCTAATAGGTTCTTCAGGACCTGAGGTATGTCTGGCCGTTGTATTATTGAGGAATGATGAACTTTCCTGCTGTTTTCTAGATACTTACTTCTTTTCTTGCTGTTACTCAATCCAGTGATAAAATTTCATTCTAATTTGACTTATTGCTTTACATTTATTGTTTGATTAGGCTATTTTCTTACCTATCAGTTTTATTGTTTTTAATTTTCTTTGCTTCCTTGAACTCTAAATCTTGCAATTTGGTGCATGCATTTTAATTCTATTCATTTTAGATGAGCTAAAACGTAAGAAACAAGAAAAACAGAGATTGTTTTATACATCTCTCCTCCATAATAAATGACATCAGATTTTCCTTTTCTCCAGGCTACTGGCGTACGCTCTATGATTTTTCACCCAGATGGAAGAACATTATTTTGTGGGTTGGACATGAGCTTAAAGGTGGATTGGTTTCTGATTTGTGGTATTTCTATTGTTACCTTGGGTTGCTCTTATATATGAGTGTTTTTTAGGTGCTTTCTTGGGAGCCTGTAAGATACCATGATGTCGTCGACATGGGGTGGTCTACTTTGGCTGATCTTAGTATCTATGAAGGAAAACTTTTGGGTTGTTCCTATCGTGAAAGTCGTGTTGGAGTTTGGGTTGCTGATATATCAGTAAGTGTGCACTTTCACTTTTGTTCAGACGATTCATTTTCTTTACCTATATTAAGATTTTTTTGGCTGTCTCAGCTCATTGGACCATATGCTCTTGGAGTGTTGCCAAAAAAAAATGGTCTAGCAGAGCCTATATATAGCCATGTGGAAGATCAATATATTAGGCCACCCGATAGTACTGCAAAGTCTAGTTCTGTATTGATGTCTCGACATCAGTCTGTGGAGTCAACAATAAGTATGTCTTGAAGCATTAAATTGACTAATTTCCTTCATTTGACAGTTTAATCAGTAGTATTCACTTCCGTTGATGTATTCCTGTTTGTTTATGGTAATAGCTGATGAAGGCTATCAAAGTGGTCTACAAGGGATTAGTTCCATTTATAAATCAACTTTGATTCCAACAAGTTCAGACGGCATCAAGAGGAATAAAAGTAGTTTACCCTGCAATAGTACTCCTGAAAGAGCTCATTCTAAGTTATCTGGCAAATCGTTCACCATACGTTCTACCACAATCAAAGTTGTTAAGGCTACGGAGAGTTCTCCTTCTAATAGAAGTGAATTAAGTTCTCCATCCAGGGTTCTATCAGTAAATCCATCAACAGCTGGTGTAAATACTTCTCCGAGCCTGAAGAAGGGTCCTACGTCCGACTCACGTCATTTTAGAAATATTGGGGCAACTGCCGGTCCAGTTTCCATGCCTGTTATCATACCCAGAGATAGTGTAGACCTGGAAACATCAGGCAATAATAGAAAAGGAAGTGCAAGTACCAACTGTGCAGTGCGTGATAATAAACTTTGCAGCTCAATTCACTTGCGCAGGCAATCTTTCAGTGGTGGCGCTAGTGATAGTGAAAGCCAATTGACAGCAATTATTTCTGAACCTTTCTGTAATATGAATGATGATTCAGGTGTAACTGATTCAGACTTGCACTCCAGATTAACTGTCTGCCATAAGATTCTAGAAGCTGATGAGAAAAACCAGACAAACATCAGAGATGTTTCAAAAAAATTCGAAAGCACCATGTCGTCGGAGCAACCTTTACATAATGACAAATGTAAAGCTCTTTTGAAATTCAACAATTTCTCAAAGCAGTTTCTCAGTTAGAACATAACATCTAATGGTAAAAGAACTTCCTTCTTCCAGGCACTGAATCACCATGCTCAACCACCGAAACAGCAGGAGTTAAATACGTCAGAGGAGGTGTGTGTAGAATAAGTTGAGGCCCCTGCTATACATGTAATCTTGTTTAATAATGTTTGCACTACTTTCTGGCAGTTGCTGTACAACTAGGAAGGACACGGTCTCTAGTTGAAAGTTGGGAAAGGAAGGAGAGATGTAACAGTGGTTATGCAGCAACTGTTAGTTCATCTTCTGAGAGAGTCACAGGAGCTGAGTGCGTGATTCCCTCGTCGGTAAGCTGTTTAACATCAATTTCTTTAGCACTTCAATTGCTTGGATATGGGTGTGATGTCTTTTTTCATTCACTCTTCGATGAAATTCTATTTACAATCTTCAAGAAAGATTTATGTTTCTTTTGGCAGATTATTATCATGTACATTAAATATCCACTATTTATGACAGATTTGATGAGCCCTTTGGTGCATTAGTTAAGATGCTAACATGTTGCCTTGAGCCTATTCTTGTTAAATGCTCTTGCATGTACATTTTTGGTTCATTTTTCTAGTGAGAATGTTTTGGCATTTTCTTTTTTACTTGTTATTGGAGTCACTATTGTATACTGTTTGGAAACGAGTTTATACTCAAGTGTCAAACTGAAGATGAAAACTTATGCAGGTCATTTAGTTTGTGGTTTATAAACCAAATTTTAATCTTTGTTCCTTGAGTCTCTTGTAAATGGAATATTGGTTTCGTTCTTTTCCTTTCTTTTGATTAGCAATTTTGAGCATCGAGAACTTCCTTTCTTCCAGCATAAAGAAGTGAGATATCTACCACGTATTGGATCTTTTTTCTCAATTTAACTATTCATTTTGGTTTGTTAGTTCTTTAGATAGAAACTTGGTTCCCAATAAACGTTTGCTATTTTCTCTGTTGAGATGCTTTAGGATGGGTTTCGTCTCTTGAACTGCAAACAACTTGGCTGGATTTTCTAGCAACCTACACACCCCTTCTTCTCTAAACCAAATTTGTGTGTCTACTTTCAACTTTCGGTGGATTGATCTCAACTTGTTGGCATCTTGCTAGATCCTTTAGTTTTTTGCTTCACTTTTAACACAATCCCTGTTGAGGGGAAAAGGCTTGAATGACGACAATGAAATGGAGGTACTCAGAATTATGAGGACGCTATCCTTAATTGTTGCATTTTTCAATTTTTGGCATTATTTTATCAAATATTTGCTTAATATATTTGCTATAAAATTTATTCAAAATTTGGTATTTTCTGTTGAACAGAGAGGACACACCTATCAAAAGAATTTGTCATCACTAGATGAGGGTTCAATTCTTGATATGTTGAATCAAAGCCATGATGTGTTCATAAATGCTGTAAAATCCCGGCTAACAAAATTACAGGTGAGTTTTGTTAGCTTGAATTTATTTCTTGCTGCTTTCTGAGTAACATGCACCATACAATGCTCCTTTTTCTGTTTGTACCATAATCTGTTATCAATGGTAATGATTTTGGCCTGCAGATTCGCTTTCAGAACGGATGTAAGCTTGTCTATTATTTTATTTTTTATTTTTTAATTTTCCTCTGTATTGACAACTATTATGAGTTGTGCATCTTGTTGGTGGAGCTTCAACAGCATTTCATGCAGAAGCATGTAATCTGTCGCTTAAAAGCATTTGCATCTGTGAGTACAATTAGGTGGTACTAACACAAAGTTGCAGGTGGTGAGGCACTTTTTTGAACAGGATGGTATTAAAGGTGCAATCAATGCAGTTGCCAAGTTGCCTGACTATTCTGTGCGTTCTCTTCTTTGTCTCATGGTTGAGTGCATGCAGACTTTTAGATCCAATAAATGAGTATTCGAATTTTTTTGCAGGTTCAAGGTGATCTGATCAGCATTCTCAAGGATAACCTTGATCTTCTCAATCTTGAAACTTTCTCATGCTTGCTGCCAATACTTGCTGGTTTGTTAAACAGCAAAACCGAAAGGTAGAATGAGAAAATCGAAACTCTGTATCTTTTGACAGAATACACAATGACTTTAGCTTTACACTTTGACAGAATTGTTGTTCTGAATAGTTTTGCAACGGAAGATTTTGGGACATAATATATACATAAGCTGGCTTGCTCGCGTTCATAAACGAGGTTTAGCTATTTTGGGATATATATTAGACATCATCTATTTGAGAAACTAGTAGACATGGGCTTGTTGGGGGTTTTATATATGGCAAATTGGCAATATAACCAACTATCGACTCTTGGGACTAATATTATGTGGGGCCACTTGACTGCACTTATTAAACATGGAATAAATTATACTCCTCCTAAATGCTGGGTTGTAAAACAGCTGGTACTGTCGCAATAATTTGGTAGGCATCATGCCTTCCTTATCCCCTATCGAGCAAATAATACGAAAGGATTATGTATGCTTGAGCACACCTTATGTAGATTTCTAGGCTTAAACTTACGTAGTTTGTCGCACTTGAATACTCACCCCCTGTGAAGACTTCGAAGAAGTGGTTGTGTCTAAATTGTGACTGACCCATTAACTACATTGGTAAGTTTATTTGAGTCGAAAATCATGGCCAAAACATAATCTGTGTAATTGCTTGTATTGAGTTTCTTGGATTTTTCAAGCTGTCCTCTTTTATAATGTAGACCTTGTTGGTAAGATGTTGTTGCAAATCAATCTGCGATGTTATAAGCTTAGTTGAAGTCCAGCTATATTTTCAGGATTCTTTCTACTTCAATAAGCCGTACATCCTGGTTCTTTATTATCCTTTTGTATATTTATGGACCATTTGGAAACTGCTATGGTTCATAATATCGCGTAATAAGATATATAGGTGGTCGGTTTATTCTTCTGCATGTAAGTTCTGGCTCCATTGTACAGGCACATTACAATCTCTCTGGAAATGCTTTTGGAGCTTTCAAAGATTTTTGGGCCAGTTATTCATTTGACTGTTTCAGCAACTTTACCAGTAGGAGTTGATCTTCACGCAGAGGAAAGGTACCTGCGCCAAGATTGTTTCTATCAACTTTGTTTGTAACTAATAAATGTCTAGAACTCTTTAACTGTCAATCACCTCTATTTGACTAAACAGATTAGAACGATGCAATTACTGCTTCAGTCATTTGCAAAAGATAAAGCATATGCTTCATCTACTAACCAGGTAAGTAGGTTTTTTTTTTTTCCTTTTCATTATAATGTTGAAGTATTAATTTACATGCACTTATGTAGCAGCTCGGCAAGCATCACAACATGGGCCTGTTGGCCCTGCTGCTTTTGCTTTCAGCAGCAGCTATCTTGGTAGAGTGATTGACATAACAGGAAAGTTTGGTGTTTTTGTTGCAGTAGAAAGCATAAAATAAGCTCCTGAGCCTCAAAAATCTGAAGCTCTGATTTGGTGCTTCTTACTCTACCAGGGAGCCTCGCCTGAAGTATATTAATATAGCGCTTCTGCTTCTCCTAATAGCATTAGTCATAGAGCACTTTATCAAACAGGTAAAATAGGCCTTTATACCATAATAAGTACCGAGTTATTCGTAATTCTAGAATCATGCATTACTAACATCTAAAATCACCAATTCAACTGTTGACATTTCAGATTGGATGAGATCATAATGCATGGATAGTCTCTATACCATCTGATGTTCTGACTTAGTCCCTGTACTTTTTTTTACTAGAATACTTCAGTTCCTAAACTTTCATCTACACTACACTTTACTCCTTGACCATTAAATAAATAAAAAAACTAATTATCTTGTAAATTACCATCTTACCATTACACTTGCAAATAATTCACGTGTTTACTATTACTTTGTAAAAAGTGTTTAAAAGTCGTCGAACTTCTCCCCACCTCCACCCCTAACCAAGGGACTGAAGTGAGGTATGTATAAAAGTTTAGGAGATTAAATTGTTCAAGTGAAAAGCCCACGGGATCAAGTCACATTTGGTTTTGTATGGGGACTAATGATACATTTTGCCACTGGATTGGTGCTATAATTAGTAACAGTAAATCTTAGTGTAAAGCCACAAAAAGTTGTCTCGGCTGTCAAGTGAAAATCTCAATCTCTTTCATGTTTTTGCACATTGAAACAAGTGAGTCCTAACATCAACGTCCTGGTAAAACCTGGTAAGTAAATGAGTTTCTTATGCTGCTGTATTCCGGAGCAATAGAGGTATATTTAGATTTCTTGCCATACAATTGGATATGCTTTGGCTGCCATGCTTATCCACCACTTGTTCTGATTTCACCATTTTGTTCTTACTGTACCATTGAAGTTTCTTATACTACTGCCTGGGAATTTCATGCAGGACCAACCTATTGTTTGAGCTGTGTTAGAATGGAGCCAATGAATTCTGAAATTGGTACTAAATTTCATTTTGATCTGTGTTTATCTTGCCTCTGATGCAGGAGAGGTGGTGAGCTAGCAAAATTGGCTGACGAGTTGAATTTTGCTCTACAAGACTGGTGAATGCATTTATTTAGTCTTTTCAGACTAATTCTCGGGTCTCTTTATCTTTTCAACACAAACTACGTACTCCTTGTTCTGGGAGATCTTCTGGATGATGCAGATGGAGCTCATCTGGTGCCTAAGAACTTGAGATAGTGGTGTGGCCATTATTTCTCTGTTTTCTTGCGTGATGGGCATGTCAAATGCTCGGACGCAGAGAGATTGAGGCTCAAACCAGGCGCTGCTTGCTTGCCGGCTGTTTTAGATGGCAAATTAAGTATGCTTCGTCATCTCACCTTGACTTCTAGCAAGAATTTAAGTGCGGGGCACATGGTTGTGCTGAGAAATTGTTGGCACGATATGTGTGGTGCCGTGCCGTGCCGTGCCGATATGTACTGGTCACAAAAATGGTATATTATGATATGATTTATTTCTTTAGCATCAATATATTTTAATTGCTTATTAAATATCTTTATAATTTTTTTTGCACTTTATTAAGATATTTATTTATTAATTTTAAATAAAAGAGGTTGCTGAGCGGTGCCGATGGCACTGGATTTGTATCATGCTAATATCATGTCAGTGGGCACGGTTTATGTCGATGGGTGTAATTTCTTCATGATTGTACTACAATACCTTATTAGTCTTGGCACTTTAAATACTTTATGTTTTATATAGTTGGTTTCAACTTTCAACCCAGAGTTTGGATGCTTATGTGAAAGAATAATACTGTATCCATTTACAACTCATATGGTGTGTGACGAGTTAAAGAGCTCCAAGAGCATTTGAATAGACAGTAAGGACGAGAGAAGCATTATTATTATTATTATTCTTTTTCTCTTTTTTTTTGAGAAAAGATAGCATGCTACCGCTTCATTCATTTAGAAGATGAATTAGACTACAAGGTGAGACAGCTGGCCTCGAAATCGAAAAAAAAAAAAAACTATCTCAACAAGGGGAGTTCCTACAGCAGAAAAGACATAATAAATTCTTAAGGGACCTTATCTCAGCTAGCAGAAAATTCGACGAACGTTTAGCTTTTATAAAAATTCTTCTATTCCTCTCCAACCATAGGACCCACCAGATTCTTATTATTATTATTTTCCCAAGAACTGTAAATCGGGCTGTTAATTAACCGGTCGTAGTGTCTTACAAATCACAATTTAAAAATGTATTTGCAATTTATTGTCAGATGCCTATATAAGTCAGGATGGATCATAGAAAATTTCCTAATAAATTGGGGCAAACGTGGTCGACGATCCGGCACTTTTTTGGCGTCCCATCTCTTGATTGTTCTTACTTTAATTATGCAAGTTTTTTTTTAAAAAAGGTTTCGTACGTACAAGAGTCGAAGTGCGCCGCATCTGCCCGCCGAATGCGAAATAATATGAGGGGAACTCAAAATGTCCTTGCTGAGATAATAGAATACAAAGGATTAACCAAATCCCACTATGGTGTCTGCGGTTTGAGCACTGCTGTTCCATAAGATAAGATAAAATTAAATTTGGAAGACAAGCAAAAGGGAGTGGGGAGTTGTTGCGCAGCTGCATGAGGGCAGGAGTGGTTCAGCTGAATGGACGACCGAGATTAACGGACGATAGTGCGGGAGCTCCAGGCTCCATCACGGGTATGCATCAAAACAATCGAACAAAGAAACCGGCGTTCGTATCGGGCAGGGCAGGGCAGCGTGTGTATGTACGAGTGCCACGCACACATTTCAAAATACAGATTACAGAGTGCGGAGGAAGGGCCGAGGTCGCCACCCGTCCCGCCACGGGCTCGTGTCGAAACCCACCGGGGATCGAAACGTTGGCCTAATAAACTGAGAATGAAGAAGGTACATATCTATTCTCCTTCTCCCACCGGCCCTGAATCTGTCTTCTTTTGTCCGATCTCTTTTATATTCGTCGTGGGGTTATGAGCATGATTCTTCTTCTGCGGTACCTGAGATCCTACGTTGTAAATTCCTGATCGTGCAGGGCGTTGAGTATACGCTATTATTAATACGAAGCTGGTGTTTGGGGCGAGGCGGTGAGTTCGGGCTATATATAATTCTGCGATTCGTTCTGGCCACCTTTTTGTGGGTGGAGATCAAACGAAGCTTAATTATTATTACCGTTTTGTTGATGTTTCTTTTCTACGGATTGTTTTGTTCTAGCCGGAGAAATCGAATCAATTATTCAATTACCGCAACTGACAATAAATTGTATAATTCTATTATAATGTTCGTGGGGGGTGACAGTTTTCCTAGTTGTAATTAGATAAATCGGGTCCCTAGCTAACTGTTCCTCTCCTCCGAACCTCTCATATTGTCTTAAAAACTTTTATCTCGCAAGACTTGCATTGACACTGAACATGCATGTGGCAGAATGATAAATGCAGGGAATGCCGGGTGAAGATGAAACCACAGCTATATTTGGTAGTTCTGTGCGTCATCATGCTATTCATTATCTACAGGATGCCGAACTCTCAGTATCAAGAAGCAGAGGTATGCCTTACTTTGTGGAATTTTCACGGGCCACCTTTCTACTTTCCAGAGATTACTGATTTTTGTTGCCTACCATTTGTAGTTGGAGGCGAGACTTCATCCATTTGATACAATCAAGGTAAACGACATCTAAGTTCCACCTCTACCTTTATCATTAAACCAGGCTCTCTTCTGTCATGGTCCGTAGATTTCAAATCAGTAATTGAATCTATTTACTCATCCTGTTTATCTTACTTCCACGGGCCTTTCTTTTGTGGGGGTTTTTCTCTTTCACTCCTGCCACAACAACTTCCATAAACATTTCAGTATATGTTGTCTAAATTATCTGGTTTCCTCTAAATTTGTGATATATGTGTGTCACCAACCTGCGTGCATGTGGAATTTACACCATAGTTGCAGAATAATCCCTTGTACCCTTTTTGCTGCTTTATCAGGACGCTGATCCAGTTAACAAGATTGGTTACTTACCTCACGGTATCATGCAATCAAATTCTGACATGGAATTAAAACCCTTGTGGGTCACAAAAGGTCCAAAATTGGAGGTTAGTACCATCCACTATACTTTGTAATGTCTTGAAGATTTCCTCTTGCAGTACCAGTCTTTTGTCGAGCCTTGGTTTTGTTTTCTTTTTCGCTCATAGGATGCCAAAAATCTAGTCATGGTGACACTATTTCTTCCAGGAGACTGTTCAGTGTCATCAGAACTTACTCGCAATATCCGTCGGAATAAAGCAAAAGAAAACTGTCGATTCAATAATTAGAAAGGTGTCATTTACAACTTTTCTTTTTCTTTTGCACATTTGCATGTTGTAAATTCATGTTCTGATTTTCAAGTATCCAGTTTCTTCCAGAGAATTTTACAGCTATTCTATTCCACTACGATGGAGATGTCAATGGGTGGCACAATCTCCCATGGAGTAAAAGGGTTGTCCATATTGCTGCTCTTAACCAAACAAAATGGTGATTTTTGGCATTTCCAGCATTTTTTAAGTACTTGAGTATTTACCTTTTTTTTTTTTTTTTTTGAAAATCAAGTAGTTGAGTATTATACAGTGGTTTCATAAATTTATATGTATACAGTGGTTTTGTGTATTTACATGCATAAGCTGGCATTCTATCTTTACTGTACGGTTAAAAAAAATAAATCTCTAAACACCTTAAACGATATTCCTTTGTTGTTTAACATGATTTTACAGCTATTTTTTAGGTGGTTTGCAAAACGTTTTCTGCACCCTGATGTGGTCTCCTTATATGATTATATATTCCTTTGGGATGAAGATTTGGGAGTAGATAATTTCCACCCAGCAAGGTACTGCATCTTACTAGTCTCTTAATGACTCTATCTTCTCTGGTCTGTAGTGGGAATATAACAACTAAAACCCAATAATAACTATTAACTTAGCAGTTATGCCAATATCCATCTCACTCGAGGGATCAATCAATGAGGAACTACTAACTTTGTGATGTAGGAAAAATTAGAAAAGTCTTAATCTATCTTGCTAGCGATGACCCCAAAAGCTATATTAAACTGAATTGCAGAATTTCGAAAAATTAGAGAAAGAAATTTAGAAGAAGAACCAGAAGGAAAGATGAGGGAGAATAGAGAAGATAGTACCTTGAAGAAAGATAAATGTCCGCTAGCACACATGGCAAGAGAAAGAAGAAAGTAAGTAAATAACCATGACTATAGTCAAAACACAAAACCTAAATTTTATTCCATTATAACTCGTCTCCTAAATTACAATCATCCTAAATTACAATCATAGGCTATATTTGTAGCGTTCAAAACATAATCCTAATCTAAAACAAATCCCACGATTTTAGGAATCTTTTCTAATCCAAACGTATCTTAAAAAAATTCAAAATTATATCCCTAATTTTTAGGGATTTATTTCATGTGACAAATCCTAATTTTTTTTAAAAAAATGACTAAAAAAGAAACAAAAAGAATTATTCTGAAAATTAGAAAAAAATAAAATCTAAACGACTCAATCGAACCTAATACAAAAATTGACTCAAATAAATAAAAGATGACTCAACCTAATTTTATTTGAATTCGGTTCTGCATCACTTTGTATGTGCATGCAATTATGCATAATAAACATGAGCATGTCGAGGCAGTATTATTGCCTTACCACAGTTGAGTTTGGTTCGTTAATATGATTTTTTGTAGGTACGTAGAAATTGTTAAATCAGAGGGATTGGAAATTTCTCAGCCAGCACTTGATCCATATCTATCTGAAATACATCACAGAATAACTGTTCGCAGGAAGAAAGGGAAGGTGCACAGGTTAGCAGTATTATGTTCTGATATCTTTGGCTTGAAATAGGCAGCACAACCTTTGCATAATTGACGGAAAGTTATTGCTAACATTTTTCAGAAGAGTTTATGATAATCGGGCTGGTGGAGACTGTTCAAGTACCAGCAATAAACCACCATGTGCTGGGTAATTTTTTTTACATCAATTATTTGAGTTACTAGTAGCTCTGAGTTGTCTTTCTCTTTTTCTTTTTTTCTTTCTTCTTCTTTTTTTTCTTCTTTTTTTCTTTTTTTCTAATAAGGCCTTCAGGTGCTGTTCATTAATGGCCTGCAATTATTAGTAGCTTTCATTGATACTTTCTGTTGCTGTAATCACTTTTGAAATAATCTTGTTTGTAGAATAATTACTTGACTAGAGAAATTATACGTCATGCTTATGGAATAGGCTGTGTGTTTGATGCTTTGGTCCTTTGGAGAATTTTATTGGCACCCAAAATATAAATCTTATTGGCTGGGCAAGCTGTTTAAGCCTTCGATCTGTTTTTAAAAGTTCACTGGTATCCCTATACAAACCAAAACAGGATGTTCGCAGACCTTTACAATGGCAAGTTGGTGTGCTTATGGATAAGAGTAACACATTTTTGGGTTTTAACCTTTTGCAAAACTGGACAATATGTTTTGTGTGTCAATGTTCTCATAAAAAAGATGCACATCCTTTCTTATTGTTTTTTTGGTGCATAGATGGGTGGAGGGCATGGCACCAGTATTTTCAAGATCTGCTTGGCGTTGTGCTTGGAATCTTATTCAGGTGAATCTTAGCTTTTGACCTGCCTAACTTTGGACTTGTATTGCGCAGAAGTTTTGATGGTAAGCATGTTCTCGTTTCTTTCTTCATTTTCATACAAGTGATCAGCCCACGAACCTTACGATGAAATTGGAACTGGGGAATTGCCATAAAATGCTGGGATTAAGGAGATAGAGGCTCTTGCTTGGTAAACTACATTGGCTGCTTTTGAGATAGCCCTGAAATATGCATCATAGATTATAGACAACTTCGACAAAGAACATAACTCTTTGGTAGTACCTCTGTAGAAGTTCAATATTGTTAGGAAAACAGAAAAAACAAATAAAAAAAGCAAATAAGACTAGACGTATAGTGGGTTGCCTGATCCAAATGCTGAAGGGGCCCACAAAGATGTGCATGAATAAGTCATAAGAACATTAACCTGGATTATTGTAAACCTGCCATGCAAGGATTGGATATTAATTAGAGATTCTGAACTTAGACGTGAACATGCAGCATAATAAATTCTCCAACTGTACTTGTAAATTTTCATAACACTAGGAATTTGAGCATTGTCTTACAGCTTCATGCACTGGAATGAACATCAACGTCAGAAAATAACTGCTTGACTTGTTTTTGTGAAGTTAGCTGTATGAATGAATATTAAATTGGTTTCATCGAACAGTAGATGACATTGATAACTTTGCTACAGAATGATCTGATCCATGGATGGGGCATAGATATGAAACTTGGCTATTGTGCTCAGGTTTTCTCTTGAACTCTTTCCTTCATATTGGCTATCCTCTGCTGATGCTTTTCAACGAGAGCTTCATGATTTTTTTAATGAGGCTGAATAGATGCTGACCTTCTTTAGGACCATCAGATCATCAACATGAGCCGCATACCTTTATAAGTTTATCCTCTTTTAACATATCAAAAAAGCAGGTATTGCAATTTTCTAAGAGGGAAAAAAAAACATTAAACAGGTTTTCAGATTTTCGCATTGCACTCTTTGTAGTTTAGCTCATTTTTTTCAATTGTCATTATGAGATTTTGACTATCTTGTGCACGTGCTGCAGTAACATTGACAACATGAGGTAGTGCATCAATTTGGATATTCTCTGCATTCATTTTTATGTATCTGAAATTAACATTTTTACCTTTTCAGTAAACCATATATTGCAAACAGACAAGACAACTTTTGCAGATAATTTATTTTCATACAATATGCTCAAAGAATTAAAGCAGCATTGTACTTTAGTAGCATAGGTATTAATTCGTGTTTCATTTAGAAGTTAAATTCATGTTTCTAGTTCTTCTAGGGATGTAATAGATTTCTTGTTCACGTTCTGAAGTTCATCCTGATTCGATGGAGAAGCACTACCTGGTTCATATGATTAATGTATTTTGCCATGGTTTCATAGGGTGATAGAACAAAGAAGGTTGGAGTAGTAGATGGTGAATATATAGTGCATCAAGGCATCCAAACTCTTGGAGGACCTTCAACCAAAATGGTTAGTCATTTAACTTGCCACATTTCTTTCATCATTTTCATGCTTTTATGTGTCAAATTTTGTGGATATATTTGCATCTGTTTGTTGATCTCTTCGATCCCATCATATGAGATGGGGTTCTGTTGCATATTGTTTCTGCTGCCTTCACTGTCTCTTCCTCCCATCAAACTTAAGGCCCGTGTCCTCTTAAGTCTTTCCGTGAAATATTGGGTTTGGCGTTCAATATTTCACTTTCAGCAATTAGTGTGGTACTATTAGCTGGCTCATTCCTCGTGTCTTGAGCATGTATTGCAAATTCAGCAATTATAGTATGAAAACTTTACATATAGTGTTGATCATCGTAGAAGATCCAGTCATGAAGAAACCCACTTGTCATGCCACGTATGGTACTTGTGATTAACTATATGACTTAATTACGCTGCATTATGATTTTGATGTTTAGCTGTTTATGTTATCATATATAGACATTCAAAAAGAAAAAAAATATATGACATTTAAAATGCCATCATCTATTGTTGTCAACTATTTTTTTTTACTTTTCATTTCGGATAAATACCTTCCATCTATATATGCAAATCTAATTATACTCCAAAGAACAAAAAAAAACAAAATACCAACCGTCCCTAGCGCAAGTGGCAAAGGGCTTGGTGGTTGGTACCCGAGATCCCGAGTTCGAATCCTAGTTGATTCATATTTCTAGCTAAATTTATTTCTAAAAGAAATAAACGAAGCGGGTAGCGTGCTACTTTTCTCTCTCTCAAAAAAAAAAAAAAAAAAAATACAGTATTTTGCAAATCTATTTGCACCTCTCGTCTGAATATGCATTTTTGTTTCTCCTCTTGGCATTCTAGTGTTTTCTAGTTTCTGTGTTTTTTGACCCCCTTGAATCAGAACGAGAAAGGCATCCGGCAACCTGTTCTGAGATCTAAGCGGATGCTGCGTAAGCGTGTCTTCCAGGTAAGAAATATTAAATGGACATATATGCTGGTATATATATGTACTTCATGATTTTTGCATACTATCATTCTCATAATCTGTTCCAAATTCAGAGTCGAGGAAGGCCAAGAACATCTGATGCAAGAATTGAGGTGAGATTAGTAATCTATCTCTCAAGCAACACAAATTCCAGTATATCCATAAGTTTGTGCATGCGCCCCCATGTCCTTGGCGCTGACTAAGCCATGGACGTGGGTGCTGCCATTGCCTGCCCCATGTGCAGCAGGCTGCTATTCTAATCCTGGTTCATTTAGTACTGGTCTTATTGTACTCGAGCTCCGACTTTTGTTGCACTGTGCCTTGTAAATGCTATAATCTTTCCTCATAATCCGGTGTTCCCAACAGGTGAGGAGACGAGCAAGGACAGAACTTCAAAATTTTCAGGAACGCTGGAACAAGGCTACCAGGGAAGACAAGTCTTGGATCGATCCGTTCCATCCAAATCCAACTACTAGGGCCCAGAATGATGCCAATGAGTTTGATCCGGTGCTTTCCCTGAACTAGATGGTTTTAGCATTGTTGTGACCCTTGGCCTTCGATTACTTTTCATGTTGTTTAGGGAATAGTAACAAGGCATATTTCTTTACAAGGCATATTTCTTTCATTGGTAGTGAAACTGTTTTTGCTCTCCTCAAGAGGAGTTTGTTTTATGCCACTTTTTTTTTCCTCTTACTGTTAAATCCTGGCTGGCTGATTTTCGAATGTGCAATTTGGTTGTGTAGGACTAGGCTGTCATAGACTTGACTGCTGGGTAAGTAATGTTTTTGTCATTTTTGAACAGATTGGCTAATCGGTTCACTGAAACATGAGAATGCTAATTAATGAGACTGAAGGAGAGGTGTGTTGTTAGTGTCCTAGTTGCCAAACCCACCTATTGTTAGCAATGCGTGGTGTTCCGATCGGGCTGAACTGAACGATGTTTATTAAATCGATATGAATGGGAATTTTCTCTTCATTTTCCAAAATAAAAAAAGCCGGCTCGAAGTTCAAGCCAAGTTAATAAGTACAAGCAAATTTTCTTTTTTTTTTCTTTCTTGTTATTCCTTTCTCCTTACTTTGCAGGCAATTCGGAGTCACCGTAGCCCATATGAGGTCGTTGCCAACCCATTGACCAAATCAGATTGAAGGACTGCTACATCTTGTAATTCATCTCCAGTTCTCCACTTGAAGTGACTGATACGTTTTCATGTAGTACACGGATACGTGTTGAATTACTCTGTCTATTCATACTAAGGGCGATCGCTCAAACGAAGATAAACTATTTAATAACTAAATCAACATTAATTCTTGAGAGCATCTCGTTTAATTTAATTGTATGCTTTTTCTCTTCATTTTCTTTTAATAAATTCGCTCAAAGACTTCACACTTCAGTTAAAAAAACTAAAATTTAATCAAGGACGGGAGTCGACCTCAGTGTGCATTGTGTTTTGTTCGTTGGTGACGACTTCCAAGCTCTAACGGGTTGTTGTGGCAGCCAGCTCACAGCCTCACACTGGGGGCCGCGATGGTGGGGCCCACATGTCAGGGAGACATTCCGTGAAGTATAACCGGCTCCGTCGTTTTCTATGATTTTCTTATTTCCGCTCGAATTTTATTATTTGGTCGGCAATGGCCTTGGCTCTCCTTGTTTTAGTAATTAGTTTACTTTGCAGAAGAAAAGTGGCAATTTAAAAAGAAGGGAAGGGTTTAAACTTATTAAAGGGTGCAGTTGGCTTGGCTGGCGTTCACATTGCAACAGCTGCTTTTTATTCTTTTCTTTTCTTTCTCTTCTCTGTGTTTTCCTTTTTCTATTTTTCGGCAGAGAGTAGAAGTCACCGTACGGCTACGGGCGGTAGAAGAGGAGGAGCGCCGCTTGTTTGCTTCTATACAAGCAGGCACGTAAAATACAAGTAGTCGTCCCCTTCTCCTACCCGTCAATCTCAATCCCTTCCACCACCACAACCTCCTCCTCCTCCTCCTCCTCCTCATCCCCCTTCCCTCCGCGAAGAAGAAGAAGAAGAAGAAGAAGAAGAAGAAGAGATCGATCGATCCCTCTGAGGAGTAGTGCAGGTGCGAATCTCATGGCGGGCCGTTACGATAGCAACCCCTTTGACGAGGAAGAGGTCAATCCCTTCTCGGTGAGTTCTCCAAACCCCCGTCGGTTCCCTTTTTTGTTCCCTCTAAATATAGATCTGGAAGAAACTTGTGCTTTCTAGTGTTTTCTTAGTAAGATCGAACTACTTGGTTGGATCGGTATTTTCTAGGGTTTTTTTCGCATTGTGTCTGCATGATGGATCTATGTGCGTCCAAGCCTGTTGATATTGTGATTTACGAGAACCCTAGGGCGCGTTCAGAATTTGTTAGATCTAATCTTTGGCGAGCCACCGACAATCAATTCTGAGTAGAATACCTTTATCCTCGTGATTTAGTCTGATTGTTCTGTGGACTCCGGCGGAGTTTTAATATTATACTTGGTAGCTACCAAATAGAAAAATAATTGGAGGTGGATCATATGGTTCATGTTCTACTATTTCCTCTACCTCCCAATCGCACCAATCTATTTTCGATCCTTGTTATAAATTTTCTTCTATTCAGAAGAATGAGGTTCTATCAGAAAGCAGTCAGTGTAGTTATGCAAATTTTGTAACCATTTTAGTCATTGTAAAAGGCCACTAACAAGGTGAGAAATGTGACTGTGTTTTGGATGGCTGCATGAAATCAATTTGTGAGATGTTATAGATGTATTTCTTTTCATTTTCTTCCTTTTAATTGTTTTTTTTTAATTACAGACACCGCATATTAAGATGCAATAAATGTGTACTAATGTTCTTTAAGGCAAGGAGTTAGTCATTCTGATAACAAGTTCATACTTCATACCTACTATTTCTCATCAAAGTAGTACACGGTATACCATCGTTCAGTGCTGGCAACCTTGCGTATTAAGCTTAAGACTCTTTCAAAGCCATTTCAGTTCTCTTGAAGTGCGTTCAAGATGATTTTTGCAGAATGCACTGAAGTTTGTCTAATTGGTTGTCTCATTTGAAGTTCTTTCAATTTTGTAGAGGCAAGTTTTACTTATAAAGTATGTAAGGTCTGTTGATGGATTTCCTGTACTATCTTTGGTATCAGGAACCAGCTGTTCGTGGAAAAGCAGGTGGACAGTCTAGTTATGGTGGAGGTCCATTCTATACAACAGTAAGCCTATTCTACTTGACTATTATGCAGCTAAAATTGTTGATTAGAAAACAGAAGACCATGTTCTTTATCTGCATAGGTTTGTCATCTTCAAGTAGCTTTTATGTAATTTATTTTGGCTGATTAGTAGCCTAATGTCCAGCACCCAGGAACCGTTCCCCCAGCGTCCAATTCTCGTCTTTCACCTCTTCCTCCAGAACCTGCCGATTTCTACAATGATCGTGGTGCCACAATTGATATTCCTCTTGATTCGACAAAGGTATGTAGACACTAGATGAGGAAAGTTATTGGAATATTTGCTATTCGATACCTTTATTCCTAGACTTGTTATTCCTCTTCTGTTCGTGTATTGGTCCCCGCTTCTTTGTTTTGATGACAGCATGCTATTTTCATGCCATTTTCCATATCTTTTGTACAGCTATTCTACATGCAATTGTTGTGTTTTTTTTTAAAATTTTCTTTTCATATGTTATATTCCCTTCCTACTTACTTCTAGGACGTAAAGAAAAAGGAGAAGGAACTCCAAGCACTAGAGACTGAACTAAATAGGAGAGAAAAGGTATGTTTAAATTGCTGCCCTGATGAATGCAAGTTTTAATCGTACTGCTTTACATTCCTGCCATCTTAGACAAGTTCTTTGATATGTCCAGTCTGTTTTTAGTTTTTTTATTTATTTTATAATTTCATGTTATCTATCTTTTTGTCCTTTATATTCATTTATCTATATGTGCCACTTAGGAACTAAAACGGAGGGAAGAAGCTGCAGCCCGAGGTAGGGTTTCATCATGTCCTTTTAACATGTGTGCTAAAAAGCTGTATGTGGTATGCGGGCGGTCGACCCACTGCACAGTGCGTATGCGGTATGCAGGTGCATATGCAGTATGCGGGTGCATATGCTGTATGCGGGTGAATATGCGGTTCATCTATTAAAATATTAAAAATTCAATTACAAATATAAAAAAGAACTAATTTACTTTTAGAAGTGGAATAACTAGATGTGGAATAAATTGGCTAAACTTTTGTGAAGAATAGTAATTTTTTCAATAAACTGTCATTTACAATCACTTGCAGCCAACCAAGAGGCCAACACTTAGAAAAAAATCTAGCATAACAACATCTAACAGCTACAAAAATATTTACCAATATTAAACATAATTGTTAGATATATTAGTAATAATACCACATAAAAAAAAGAGAGATAGTTAGGCTATATTTATTTGAAGATAATTGCATTTATATACATCATTATTAACCAAACTTGTATGAAAATAGTCATATATATATACACACACACATACATACATACATATAGTTCGGCTACTATACTATTATGTGTACGATTGCCTTCGTACTCAAAAGTCGTTTTCGATGATAGAGTTTTCTAGTTGACGATTTATACCGTTAATCATAATTTAGAGTATTGAAACATTCTAGAAACCAACTTGTATAATTTTTTGACATCATATACCTTACGATCAAAGCGCCTCAAAATTGACATTTTTAACGGACGGTATGGAGCGTTTTTTAGTTAATGGTGTAGGAGAATCGAAATCGGTTGAATTTTTAATAGAAAATTCTATTCACTATATAAATGAAGATCAATAACTCTGATCTTGAATTTAAAAATCCTATCCCCTATGTTTAGGAGATCGTTCAATTTTGATCATTCATTTTATACCCACTTGATGGACTTTATTATAAATTCAAAAAATTATGGAATTCGATTTCTAGATATTTCAAATGCTCTAAATTATGTTTAACGGTATGGATTGTCGATTCAGACTTATGAGTACGAAGAGCTTTATACTCATAAGAGTAGAGTAGCCCTATATATACATACATTTCAATCCCACCTTAAAAAAAAAAAAAATACAACAAAGACTGCCACATATGCGGCTGCCTGCTGCATATGGGCCACATATGTGGTCTGACCGTATACTGCATTGAATATGTAATATGTGGTGTGGTTGATGGTCCGAACCGCATGTGGCTGCATAGGCAGCTTTTTGAAACAATGATTTTTAGCAATTGATTCAGCCTCTGTCGGCGTCCTTCTTGTTTTGTTTGCTAAGTAGATTGACTTTGCAAGATCTTATTATATGGTACATTGTTTTACTTTTGCAGCTGGCATTGTAATAGAGGAGAAAAATTGGCCACCTTTTTTCCCCATTATACATCATGATATTGCAAATGAGATACCCATCCACGTTCAAAGAATGCAGTACTTTGCCTTTGCGTCTTTGTTAGGTATGACTTCAGCTTCTGCTACCATTCTAGCTTTTGTGCTTTACTTTTCGGTCATTAACAACGTGCATAACTTGCTAAACAAAAGAAATACTCTTGTATAGAGAATGTCAAATAGATAGAATACACTAGATCCATTCCTTTAGCTGCTGGCTGTGAAGTGTGAACACATGCGTAAGTTTCTGCAGAAACTGAAGCTACAAAAATTTCTGCAGAAATTGGCTGGTTCTGCTGTAGAGGTTTATCATGAAAAAAAAAATGGATGAAACATAAATTCTAGATAATAAAAAAACACAATTGGACTTAACCTATACTCACTTTTGGATCCATAACTGATTATTCGACTTGATATAATAAAGTGAAATAAAATATAGGCTCAACTGATCTCATTGTATTCTTATTCTCTGATCTTAAGCAGCTGTAGATCAGGTTGACTTACTAGCGCATAGTTCATTGACTGCCTTGTGTTGTTCTTATATCTTAGCTTACACAAAACCAAGAGTAAAGAGGTTGTGATCAGGCTTGCCCTGACGGTACTATAATACAGCTTTCTTGATAAGCTCTTTGGACATGACAATTCAGATGCCTTTTGTGTACTTGGGAGCAAATTTTGCTCACCTATGGTGGCATCTTTTGGTATTACCTAGATTGATTTTCTGCTCAATCATTTTGTCTTTATTTATTTGGAACATTCTTTATTGTTAGTTCAATGATGGCTGATTTTTTTGCAGACTTTAGGTAAACCTACCTTTTTTATTCCTGCCATAGAAGTCAATCTTTTTGTGTTAAAATATCATCTTTTAAGCACATGGATTCACAGATAGTACATGTTTGCTTACATTAGAAACAAGCCAATGAGTGCAATGCTTGATTGGTTATAGAGTACCTAAGGAGAGATTTCTGCTTCACAGGTTCCTTACTAGAGTTCAGTTTCATGTTGTAAGCATGAGAATACATTGGTACAATAACATGGTTGCCTAAAAATTAAGAACCATATAACTCGTTTTATTTGGATGTCATACAGGATTGGTTTTGTGCCTTTTCTGGAATATTATAGCAGTTACAGCTGCTTGGATTAAAGGGGAAGGTATGTTTGAAGAGCTTGACGCGTTCTTTTTAAATCGATGCTTAAGCTGTTATAAGTAGTGAATATCTTTATCAAATAAAGTTGATGTGATGTACTGTCATCTTCAGGTGTAAAAATCTGGTTCCTCGCTATAATCTACTTTATAGCCGGAGTTCCAGGTGCTTATGTTTTATGGTATCGGCCTCTTTATCGTGCAATGAGGTGCTACACTCGTCTGATCTCAGTATTTGTACCTTTTAAATTTAAATTATATCTATTTTTTCATTGCTCCTTTGAATGAAGAATATTTGGACTTATTTTCTACGAAATTTCTTATAGGACAGAGAGTGCTTTGAAGTTTGGATGGTTCTTTCTGTTTTACTTGGTAAGTTCTGTAATGTGTTATTGTGGCAAAAGGCTCTCGACATGTGTTATTGTGGCAAAAGGCTCTCCAGATTAAGTCGAACAAACACAATATATGTCTCATCTTCTTTTCATACCTTATTGCAGCTGCACATTTGTTTCTGTGTATATTCAGCTGTGGCTCCTCCAGTTATTTTCAAGGGAAAATCTTTGACGTAAGTTCTATTTCATTCAAAAAAGATCTAGAAACTAATGCACAAATTTGTTTAAGTGGCATAAACATGGTGAGGGTTTTTCTCATCATGGACCTAGTGACTATATTTTACCAGCATTATCTTGGTGTCATATAATTATTTTCTTCTGATATTGTGGACTATTTGAAACTTTGAAGCATTTATAAATAACTTAGAAAACTGCAGTTACAGTTTGTTATTCAAATTTCAATTTGGAAGCAGTTGTGAACTGTGCTTATTGCTAACTCTTATATTTGATAGAATTGCGTATAAATATATCTGTCTTTATTGCCAACTCTTGTACTTTATAGAAGTGCATATTAACACCTCTGTGGAAGGTATACTTACTCTTGCTTCGAACCTTGGATTTCTACATATTCTACAGAGTGGCAGATTGTTTGTGCCCCTCCTACAAATGAAGAGGGCCGAAAATTTAGTTGCATTTTGAAGGAAACTAAAACTATTATAGTTCTTTTGTACGGTGACATAGGGGCCATTCACTAATTTATTAGTGTGAAGAAAACTATCACCCTTGCATTATCAAAGAAAATTTTTATTCACTAATCCACGTTTTCTTTATGTGTATGCTTTTTTTGCAGTGGAATCTTGCCAGCGATTGACGTCATCGGGAATAGTGTCATAGTCGGGGTAAGTTTATGTTACATGTTGAGTGGCAGTAGCATTAATTGTGCCTGATATGTCTATCTTTTCGATATAGCAGATAAGCTGCATTTCTACTGAAATAATGCTATGCTTCTTAGCCACTGTTTGGTTGGGAGCCTAGAGGAAAAATACAGGGCAATAACTCATTATCCTTCTGTATTGATAATTCTGATAGCCAATGTTTTTCTCTAGTTTATCCCTGTAATGATTACAGGTTTTTGTTGTTAGTGATGTTGTTGCTGCTTCTATTCTGATTGCAGTTATTCTTACCTTTGGAGTTATTTCCATCATTTAAAACTACACAGAAAATTAGCTGTGTTCTCATAGTCATGCTAATATGGTGGGATAAGCTTGATATAAGATGTAACCCCGCCCGAGTTTGTTCCCAAAATAATCATACCCTTAATCTACACAAGTGATCAATACTCTATAATTGCCACTACAAATTATAGGTCCTGATTTTAGCTACACTTAGTGGAAACCATATATGCAATCATATATCATATATGGCATGACCTAGCTTTTTAGCTACAGTTCTGTTATCACACCATTCTGTCCTGTCTGACTTGACCAACAAATAAGTATCACATAAACACATTTCACAAACTTGGTTTTGGACTCAATTGAATATTTGACATAGCTTTATTTCTCATTTGATGGTTAATTCAACATTCTTTATAAGAGACCAGCTGGAATGCTGCAATTTTCCTATGGTTCTGTGCATAATAGGACTTATAGCTTAGGGGTTGTTTGGTTCCACGTGAAATTTTGAAAAATAATTTTCGATGGAAAAAAAATTTCGAAAGAAAAAGAGTTGTACGCTCTTTAGTGTTTGGTTTGTGGAAAAGAAATTTATTTTTCCAACGAGACTTGTTTGGTTTGTTGGAAAAGGAAAACATAGATAAAAACCTGTTTATATATTTTTTTCTTGTATTATATGTATTGCATATTATTTATATATAATAATTACCATAGTAACCATACTATACATATATTATTATCATTTATATTGTAAATTAAATATATTCAAAATTGTTTTATATAATAAGTATGTAATATAAATACTAATTTTATATTTAATACTATATAATAAATAAATAAATATTAATAAATAAATACTATATATTTTTATTTTGAGAGAGAGAGAGGTCCACGGTGGACCTCTCTCTCACGCGGTCCACGAGGAGAAGTCCGTGTGTGACCCACTCGGTGTGCTGTGTTGCTTCGCCGAGGATTTTTCGTTTTCCACTCAAAACCAGCGGAAAACGAAAACCAAGTTTTTTTCCCCCCAAAATCTGTACAATATTTTGCGAGAAAGCAATTTTACGTAGAATCAAACGATCGTAAAATTATTTTTCAAATCAAAAATACTTTTCGGGGTAGTTTTACAGTGAACCAAACATACCCTTAGTTTCCTTTTGTTCACAATTTCTACCTCACCCTATTCTATTTACTTGCAGATATTTTACTTTGTTGGATTTGGATTATTCTGCCTCGAGTCTCTGCTCAGCATTTGGGTCATTCAGGTGGATATTTCTTTTTCTTGTTTATTTGAAGATAAAGTGGTGGTGCCTTTTCTTGTAGTCAATCTCAATCTTGATTAGAATTTGGGAAAAACTAAATGAATCACGTCTTGAATAGTAGTCTATTCCTTCTTTATGTTATATGAGAGCGCCAACGCTCTCGTTGCTAAGCATGATAGTTACTATTTGGAGTGATCTTTAGTCATGTATGTTAATATATATATATAGTAGCTGGATTCTATATATAGAATTATGCTACTATACTATCGATAGTACCAAGCGCTTGGTGCTATCGAGTTTTCGGCCGTTGGATGAAAGGATGTGCGGTTAGGATAATAGTGGTCCCCTAGTGTTGAGTGGGTGATTGGTTGAATAGTATAATCTAACGGGTGGAAATGATCAAAGGGTAGATCTAACGGCAGAAAACTCGATAGTACCAAGAGCTTGGTACTATACTATTACTATCGATAGTATAGTAGCTGGATTATATATATATATATAGAGAGAGAGAGAGTTGAGCTAGAATACTCTTAAGAGTATTTAACCTCTTTTGCTATCAACTTTTTAGCCTTTGGATTAATCTTTTATATCATTTATAACCGTTGGATTAAATATTATAACCCAGTGGGGACCACTCAACCCTAACCGTCTACTATCATCCTAACCGCACAAGTTTTCATCCAAAGGCTAAAAAGTTAATAGCAAAAGGAACTAAATACTCTTAAGAGTATTCCAGCCCAACTCTATATATAGATATGTGTGTGTGTATATATATATGTGTGTGTGTGTGTGTGTATATATATATGTGTGTGTGTGTATATATATATATGTGTGTGTGTGTGTGTATATATATATATATGTGTGTGTGTATATATATATATATGTATATATATATAAATATTTATTATACTTTAACATGATATTAAAATAGAAGAGTCCGAGTTTGAGTCCTGCTAGACTCCTAGCGTTATTTAATTTTCTCCTATTTAATTTATATCTATGTCTTAGGCTATCAAAAAGTTTCAAGCCTAGACGTGAGGGAAAGTGTTAAATATAAAAAATATAAAAACACCGTTATTTGATAGCTTGAGAACAATGATTGTTTCCATATAATTCAATAAAGACAATAAATGTATCTTTCTTTGCATATTTAGGGTGCTATTTCCTTGAGGCTTAATCCAAGTTTAGTTGGAAAAGATGACTATTTCTTTTGCCATCAATTTTTTTCTTTATCATCTGCCGTTATTCATGCAGCAAGTATATCTGTACTTCCGAGGAAGTGGTAAAGCTGCACAGATGAAGCGTGAGGCAGCACGTGGTGCTATGAGGGCAGCATTTTGATGCATATATATATATATGTACCAGACAGATTCCAGGTTACTTTGTTGAAGGAAATGATTGCATGCACCGGTGCCATCTCATTGATCATGGTTGATGGTCAGCTACTATCATACTTGACTTCATGTGTTTGAGAATTTTACGGCTGTCTAGTCTGATTTTTAGACGTGCGAGTTGAAATATATTTGGTTTCTCTTTCTGTAATTTACTGGAGAGTGCTGTACAGATTCAGTGAAGTATACTTTGTGCTTGTGTTTTACCTGAACTCTATTTCTCTGTCAGTTGTGCTTAGGAGGAAAACACTGGGTCTTGAAAGAGTAGTTATAACCCCTTATACAAACTAAAACGCTTTATACATTTTGTTATAATTGGTCTTTTACAAAGCAGTGCTTGCTCTGTCAGTGCAGTTTATTAGTGTCATTCGTTGTGCACAAAAATTTCTGTAGCCATGGTAATTAGCTACAGATGGTTTGTTCTGCAGAGGGATATTCAGTGCCATCAGTGCTGCATGGAAACGATCGTATGAATGTATCTGGATGTGCAGATTCTGTGCTTACCTGTAGAGTTCTGTTTTTATGCCTTTATCTTTCTTAATCTTGTTATATTGGGATATTGGAATGGAGGTGGTTCTTAAAATCGATCCCTCTGCCTAAGTGGTCTCTGTGTGTGTGTGTGTGAACAGGCTGAGATCCTGCCTCATTTTCAAAAGCGATTGTTGAGGTGCTCATGATCGGCTTGTTTGTGGGGTTAGCTAAAGAATGTGCTCCTGATAGTCTGTGAAGTCTTTCCTGGGTGTCATTCAAATCCTTATTGTGATTTTATGTTAGTAATGAGAATCAAACTAGTATTTTCAATATCTATGTATATTTGAAGAGAACTAAAATGTATATTGCTCTTCTTTTCTCTATTTTGTTTTAACAAGTTTGTAAGCTGGATTAAATTGCTTCTTTTTAATTAAGAGAGGTGTGTGGGGGATCGAACCCCTACCTATTGGTTGGTGACTTTGTATTAATGGAAAATTGGTCTTCCCAAAAGCTGTATATTGTTCCAAATTAATAGCGCAAGCAATTTGCTTATTTCCTTCTTTTGTCTTCTTTTTTTTTTCCCCTTTTGCAAACGGAACCTGATCATCTTTTCCTAAGTTGCAGCAAAAAGTTTGGAAAAGCACTGATAGGCTCTTTGAAATCTCTTTCATGTGAATTTTATAGTGGGCTTTTTTTTTGCATTTAGCGCTCTCACATTTTTTTTTATATAAATGATCCTAATATATTTATATTTGTATAAATAGTCAAACTCCTTTCCATGCCAATGTCTAGGTTGAACATGTTGATCCAATCAGCATATATTTTTTTTTTATTTTTTATCGTGCGTTAAAAAAAAAAGATTATAGTGTGGATATAAACACAGTTATTGAATTAACGTATTCAAATAATTATCGTGTTTAAATACGGTGATTCAATCATCGTGTTCAACTTAAAAATACTAATGTGACGTTCACGTCCCAAGAAAAAAATTATATATATATATATATAAAAATATAAATTTGTTTAAGCATTTGTAAAACTTTTTTTTTTAGAAGGTTAAATGCAAAAAAAAAAATGCCTTGTATAGCCTTCTTCACTGCTCACCAGTATCCGGCACTCTGCAAACTACGGAGCCCATCCGATCCAACACATTTTTTTAGCCCTAGCACGAGTGTTAAGTGTTAACCGAAGAAAAGGACTAAGGATGAGGCCCTTGATCTATAGACCACGGAACCAATCCCATCTCGTGTTCCACTCCCCTTCTCATTTTTTACTTCGAGATTCCCCTTAAACGAGGCTTCCATTAGTGGGCAGGATAACTCTTTCCTCCCCTTTTTTTAATTTTTTTTTTTTTCTGCTCTTGTTTTTTACCCATCGGTTTTATTTATTTATTAGTTTTACACCGTAATTTTCCTTACAGGGTGGGAGTTTGCTTGTTCATGGGGCCGTGCCAACGTAGCTTACGAACTTCCAGGCTCGGTATCCGAAGATGAAAATGTCGGACGCAAGCCTCATCCGTCGGATCATGCCGTTGATACCGTGGCCAACTCCGACGACGTTGGATAATAAGATCACCTACAGCCTCCATGTTTCTTTTGAGTGGCACGTTTACGCAGTCTACGTCGATAAGCTCGGAAGCTATATAAGCTCCTCTCTCCACTAGTTTCATTCGGCTGCTCACTGTTAGTTAGACTCAGAGCTCCGGGAGAGAGAACCAAGATATCTAATAAAGATCGGGAGAGATGGCGGGAAGGAGGGGATTCAACGGCGGCGGCAGCGGCAGCGGCAGCGGCGTCATCAGAAGGAGGCGGCTTTCAAGCCGTCCGATCCCGAGGCGCGGGCAGGTGAAGTTGGCCATTGCAGTGGGGCTGGCGCAATCCTTCGCGGCTCTCTTTGCCCGGGCCGGCAGGCCCCCTCTGATGCTCTCCCGCCTCACCCGGACCGCCTGCAGACTAGATGGTTAATGAAATCCCGCAGCCACCTGTTGCCCACTGCCGTTTACTTGCGAATAAATAAATGATGAAAGGATTAATTAGTGTTGTTCACCCATTGCGTGCGCTCTGGACACCCAAAACCGACAGAAACCGACAGACATAATAACAAACGGGAGTGGGCAAAGCATATTTTTCCAAACAGAGAGAGTGTAGTCAGAGGTATGGAGTGAGTTTAAACTATAGCCAACTTTTCTTTTGCTCTTAACAATAGTCGTCTTTTTGTTTTCTGTATCGTGTGGGAGAATTTGTAACTATTTCAGTAAGTACTATAAAGCGGGCCATAAAGAGATCGATGATTTTGATTATGTTGATGGGAGAAAAATAGGAAAAGGGTCATCATGCCGACCAGTGCAGATCTTTTTTTTTTTTTTTTTAATCTGAATGCTGTTGCAGATCTTTTGTGATACATTAATATCATTTCTCTTACTATTGATTGTGTCGATAGATTAAAAAGATGTTAAGAAAAATACTAACTTCAGTTTCCAAAGTTTCCTAATATTGAATGCGTGTTACAGAAAGAAAAGAAAAGCAGAGAAAAGAAGAGTATACTGATTATCACAAGCACAGACTTGAATATTTCAACCTTACATAGGATGACAGATTTTAAGAGTTCAATAACAAATAAAAGAGGACAGCTTTTTTCGGTGCAAAGAAAATTAAGTATAAGTTTATCTTTGTGGAATCCTGAAGACAATAGCTGATATAAATGCACGATCATTCATAGGAACAACAGGTGTTACAGTGGAAAAGCCACAACAAATTGCACAGAAATGGGACAACACAAATATAGTTACATAAGAATTAATCAATTCCTACCAGTAATTAATGATATCCTCAATATCCTAAAATTTCAAGCTTCTGCTTTTGATCAGGTCAACTGTTCCTAGAAATCAAGAGTAATCACTTGCCGCCTACTGCATCTTGCGCCTTTACCCCGAAACCACACTTCCTAGTGAATATGTTCCACGAACTCTTAGTCTTTCCAAGCTTATTAATTTCTTGCTTCATACTCGAACACTCCTTCTCAAGCTCTGAAACTCGCAGCCTCATGTCTTCAACCTCCACAGGGGGGCAGTTGTCATCCTTGTGTTGTTGTTCGTGGGTGATCTCTGCTTGGATTGCTCCGTCGACGTTGTTCTTGTGGAGCATCAGGTTGGCATGGGGCCCATGCGAGTTGTCCATGCTGTCAGAGACGAAGAACCAACTGGCTATTGAGGTCCGGAGGCGGAGCTGCTCGAAGAAGAGGACTTGGACCACCACTCTGAGGGGCAACCTCTCGTTCTGAGCAGCATGTGTGCAGGCCTCCAACGATAGCTTCTGGCAGTTCATCAGTCGGCAGAGTTGCTCACACTCGGACTCGGTGAGCCACGGGTGCGACTGCAATGTTGCAATAGCCAAAAACATAAATGGTTGGAAACCCCATGCAACCTAAAATCTTCTTATGAAGCAGAATAGACACAGCAGCTATTTAGATATCATTGTCTGTATAACAAATTGCCCTTTTCTTTTTCAGAAGCTGCGTAGCAAATTATTTTTGGAAATGATATAGACAAAGAAGAACCTTTTAGGCACAGAATACTAACGGAATGTTGGTTCATTTTTAATGTATTGCCATGAATATAGACAATCTGTGGAAATAAAGATTCCAAGCTTGAAAAAGTAGCAGAGTATATCATTATTTTGTTTTATAACTCAAAATTCAAAAGTAAATGAAACAATCAGGCCTGTGGTGTGCTTAGTTCACTGGCTCCTACACCTACAAGCATCTGAGCTGAAATTAGATATGATAATTCAGAAATCTTCTTTCTGGTCAAATTGTTAATGTTTCTTTTTGTTGATGAAAATATCCTAGGGTGATTCCCTTTGTATACATTTATAAAAAGGAGAAATCCAACAAACTGACCAAAAAGAAGAGCTAGCATCTACTGGAAGAAAGGAAAAAAAAAAAAAGCATCTGCTCTTCTCAAATTCCATCCCAGAAACACAACTTCTATTTTTTGTTAATGGTATATGCTTGACATATCAAATTATCATTGTGATTCTAAGCAGAGAAAGGTCAATTTTTCCACTAAATATACTAGCTAGATAGAAATGCATGCTACCTTAAGGTAAATGTCGATGGCACGATAGATGCCATCATCAAGAGACCTTGCATAATCTGGTATAACTGCCGCAAGGGACTGGAACTTGGGGAGCTTCAAATTAACATCAGGCGCAACCTCTGCAAGATAACCATCAATCAGTTTGGCAACCATTGTCATAGGAGTCAGTGAGGGAGTGGGGTCCATTAAAGGCAAAGGCCCACCCTCCTCTTCCACTATGCCTGGAGAAGCAACCCCACCTGCTGTTTGCAATTGCTCCCCCATCATAAAATGGTCCACAATCCTCTGCATGCAATCTATATCATACAGTGTCTCCACCGAGTAGCCCAAGTTCGGTATCAACAGATCTTCCAACGAAGCGTCATCCAACTGCGCACCTATTCTTTTCTCCAAGTTCTCTCTACACGAAGGATTTGCGTGCAAAATCATCGCAGTCCGAAGCATACCAAGTAAAAACTTGGTTGATGCCACACCCTTCTTTGCAGGCAGTAATCCGACTATCTCTTCAAGAAAGACTCTCTGATCGCTTTCAGATGGTGCTGAGACAGGTGTAGTTGGATTTATGCGCGCGGTGGTGCCATCGCGGAAGCTTGAGTTTCTTGTCAGGCCCGGAAGGAACCTTCTTGCATAGAACATGAGAGCTCCTGCTATATTCTCGGGCTTCATGCCTTTGGCTTCCATGGCCTGGATAAGCCTTTTGAATAAAGGTAGGCTTAGGAAAGAAATATCTTCGTACCACCATTCCACTCCACCTGCCAATTTATGGGCATCTTCAGAATTATCACCTATTCCGTTCCATAGAACTGAAGTTGATTTTCCGCCTACAGGCCAACCAAAGAGTCCGGGATCTGCGCATGCTTTAGACGCAAGAGAATTTATGCATCGCGAGATGATATGTAGCTCTTCTGCATAGGGGAGAACATCTTCGCAAGTTTCGAGAGCTTTAATCGAGTCCTTCCAACTTCCGAATACTTCATTGAGGAAGTTTTCTGTTTGCGCTATGAGGTTGCCTTCTGCGTAATCTTCAGTCATGCGAAGAAACTCCGAAGCACATCGCAAGCAAACCACGTTGAGGGCGTTCAGTTCGATCTTCACGTCGTAGCAGAACTTCGTCACGAGCTCAAAGGACTTGGCACCGCCAGGAACTTCATGGAGCTGCAGAACGCAACTCTTTTCCTCCTCGCTGTGGAATTCGCTGATCATTTTTTGAAGAAGCCCACTTCTGTTGAGCAATGGGAACTGCAATACCCGAGGGAGATATTAGTGATGTAAGTGAGATTGACCACAAATATCGTGATTTGTACTCGATCATGTATGATGGAAATTCCAACGAACAAAGAATACAATTATAATGATTTTCTCTTTATATAGGAAAATTGTTTTGGGATCAATCTATTCTCGAAAAATAAGGGTGCAAGCAGCATGCATTCTCTATTTTAAAATACCGTTCCATCTGATAAATAGAGTAATTACTTCTCTTTATTTTTTTGTTTTCTGAAGGAAGATACAGGGGCACAAGCCCTATACATTCAAAAGTTTAATTTCTAGCCACACAAAATATGTAAAATATGAACCGGAGAAAGAAAATTGCACAATCGAAAAAAACTGCATTTGTGATCAAAACCTAGTCAGGGCAATACCTTATGGAGATGAAAGGACATTTCTCCTACTTCGACGACAACATCGCTTACGAGCTCAGTCATGCATTTCCTGTGAAGAAGGCAAGAGATGGTGATTGAAGGTGAGAACTCTAGACAGAAATTTCAATAATACATAATTAACAGAGCTCATAGCTAGGAAGCCTCATTGGTTTTCTGTAAATGCAGAGGTGATTATTGATTCATTGATCTCTGTTTCCAACCCCACCTACCAGCTCTGTAGTTTGTCACATTTAATTATTCAGGAAAGAAGCTAATAACAAGTAGGAATGGGGATGAGAAATTTTAGAGTACCACGTCTGGCCTTCCAGATAGAAGGCTTCTGCCTTGGAGCCCAGCTTCATGGTCGCCATTTTCTTTTCTTTTTTTTTTCTCTATTCCTCTCGGTTCAATTTTACTCAGCTTGAACCAAAGCAATATTTTGGGATTTTTCTATCAGCTGCTTGCTATTTCTTTATTTGACAGAAAGATACTCAGAAGGAAGGGAACGGGAAGATGCACAGACAAGCAAATTAACCGGGAAGAGGATACAACTTTGGCCTTTCACCATCCTCACAATTAAGGTCCTACCCATTTTTTTTCTTTTTTTTATTTTATTTTGGTGGTATTTCTGATCTGATACTTATTTAATTTAATTTATATTTTATACGTTGTAAAGGGAATTAAGAACTGAGTTCAAAGTAACGTCCGAGTCAGTAGGGAGAAGAGCGACGGAGTAGGCAACAACCATCTCCGTAAAATCCTCCTGCATCTGCATTATTAATTGGGATGGATCGTACTCTTTCGCAGCAATGCTCCGTGGGCGAGGCTGCACCAGATGTACGCTCCAACAGGCCGATCTCAATTGCGGCCCCAGAGCTCAATCACGCACGAGTGCGGTAGATCACAGAGCAAAAAGAAAACGCCGCGAGCCCGCGAGCAAAAAGAAAACGCACGAATGCGGACAATAGACTTACTAATTTAGAAGGCCGGGCTCGGACTTAACCCGGCCCAAGAAAACACGGCCTATAAAAAAATTATGGGAATCTGGTCGGCGTAACAACACAGCGGGCGGGGTACACACTAACGCCCAACATTGCAAGAAAAGGGCGGGCGGGGTACACACACGGGCTTCTGGCCCTGGAGCCAATTCAATGCACGGGCCGGACGCGTTGCTACTGCAGGCACCGTCTTGGACTCTGGGCCTGAACACCGAACAAGGGATTCCAACTGGGGCTTGTAGGAGCGGTCCAGGAGTGAATGGTTCGTTATTGTTGGTTCCGCTCGCAACTATGCATTGCTGGGCCTCACACTTTACGCTCCTGAAGGAAAATATGTGTTGCTGCTGCCTATAACCTAATTAAACCACGCGAATCTTCGCCGCTCTTCCGCTGCCGCTGTTGTTTCGCTGTCCCGCCGAAACCCTCCTCCCTCTCGTCTCCCTTAAAAGTTCCCAAATATATATGGGCTTCGTACTCGTAGCTTCCACACAAGTCCACCGAGCTCGCACCGAAATCCCTAGCCGCTATATCATCGTCCATGGTGGGGGTACGGTCGTGGAACTCTCCTGTTATTAGAAACGGCGGCAGAGCCCACCCTTCTCTCGACCCTTCTTCTTCTCCTCCCCGGCTCGACGACGAAGTCGACGCCTTTCTCCTCCCCGAATTCGACCCCGTCGAGGAGTGGCTTCTCGATTTCGACTACGCTCCGATGCTCGGCGATGACGATGGTGCTAAGAGGAGCGATTTAGGGACTAAGGAAGATGCACCGAAGGGCTTGCTCATACATGAGGAGATGAACAAGGTTAGCTTGGTCGAAGACTCAGACTGCGGCAATGTTCATTCGTGCCCGGACGCGGTGGAGAGTAAGGATATTGCTATCAATGTGACTGGTAGCAGTGTTAATGATGCTGTAGTGGGTTCTAGCGGTGGTAGCCTTGCAGGCGAAGAAGAAACAACTGGATTGGATCAGGGTGCGAAAGAAGCTAAAGAAGATGTGGTTTCTGAGGTTCATGTGGTCAGTGATCAGGTTGGTGAGGAGCAGGAGAGCAGCGAAACAGAGTCTGAAGAAGAAGAAGAAGAAGAAGAAGATGACGACGACGAATCATCATCAAGTGGGCACTCTTCTTCCTCTACAAGTAGCCAAGAGGAAGAAGATGAAGAAGACGTCGGCAACGATGGAGAAGAAGCTAGAATGGTGGATGAAGCAGTAGATATCGAAGACGGTGAAATAATGGGAAGTGACGCGGATGAGGGTGTTATGAAAGGTCCTGTCAGGTCCAAGCATGAAATCGAGGTATAATGCGGTTCTTTTCCCGATTTCGCTAGTCTGCACTTTTCTTTTCTAAGTGAAATGGTCTTTCCCTTTATGTTGCATGTATGGTTTCGAACTTTAGGATGAATATTTTGTTTAATGATTGATAAAACATGTTACGCAGATTCTTCCACCAGTTCCTAAAATTGAAGTGCACTTGGAACCACATCATCAGACATTACCTGTTGGAGTAATTTCCTCGGTAAGTTATTGTTGAGCCAACATGCTCAATCTTTTCTCTCTGTTTATTTTTATCGATCTTTTCCATTCCAAGCAGAGGGCTAATTTGATGTCGCAATGTTTAGTGTTTCACAAAAACCAAAAAAAAAACACTTTTTTTAATATAAAAAAAAACAACAAAAAGCACACTTGTTCCATGCATTTTAGGTGTCAGAAAGTTGATTAACATGAGGAGGAATAGATTCATTCTTACATTGTGAAAATAGTAACAGCATGTACCAACATAAGTCTATAAATTTAATTTTTTGACATATAGGAAGCGTAAGTTTTGCTGTCTGGGATACTTGTGCATACAGGCTTGTGTCATTGTTCTTCATCAAGCAGAACATGTTGAAGCTGTTGGGAAGCAACTTTTAGCCTTTGTTGAGAAGTCATAACTATACATGTGATTAGACTTAACTACTGAGTGAAAGCATGTATTAGATAGGTATATCTAGGTTTCACTTAAGCACTGGTTGAGATCATATATTAGATAGGTATATCTAGGTTACTCTAAAAGTTGATTTTTGTTCAGATGGTAAGCATAATGTTCAGCATGCTGCTATTCCCCCTAATTTTCGTATGACTATGCCATTTCCTTCTCTTATTTTTTTAGATGCTGGGCGACAGAGTCATTGTCGAGGGCTTGGAGAAACACAATCCTCTCAACGAGGGTTCTATTCTCTGGATATCAGAGAGCAGGAAAGCATTGGGTCTCGTTGATGAAATATTTGGACCTGTAAAGAATCCCTATTATGTTGTGAGATACAATTCTGACAAGGAGCTGCCTGCTGGGATCAGTGTTGGCACTCCTGTCTCTTTTGTTCCTGAGTTTGCTAATCACATCCTTAATGAAAAAGAACTCTATAAGAAAGGCTATGATGCATCGGGCGATAATGATGAGGAGCTAAATGATGAGGTTGAGTTCTCTGATGATGAGAAGGAAGCCGAGTACAGAAAATCTCTAAGACAGGCAAAGAGGGGGGCTAATGATAGGCAGCAACATGGGAATAGAAAATTTGAAAATAAGAAGCCAAATTTTAAGGTTCGTGGCATTCAGAGGGAGAAGCAGTCTACGCTTCCTCATGCATCGGCACCTTTTAGCCAACCTGGATGTTCTTTTGGAACGGGAAACTCTTTTATAAGCTCTTCTTCTATGGTTCCAGCGGTTCCAACAGGTCCTATGGTTCCTACAGCTCCAATTGCAGCTCAGATGGGCAACTGCTTGATCAACCCATCTCAGCAGTTCTTACAACAGCAACCAAATGCTTTTTTGCCTAATGTGTTTCCTCCTCAACAGCAGCAGAATCTGGGCATCCAAGGAATGGTGACAAATATGTTGCAAAACCAGCATCTGGGTATTAATAATCAGCAGCAACAACAT
Organism: Puya raimondii; assembly: GCA_016920855.1. NCBI lineage: Eukaryota > Viridiplantae > Streptophyta > Magnoliopsida > Poales > Bromeliaceae > Puya > Puya raimondii. The sequence continues at coordinate 103,213,539 of JABWPP010000050.1, read as the reverse complement.
CAGAATCAGAATTTAAATCTCCTCCTTAATGGAATGCCATGTCAACAGCAGTTCTTTCCCAATACTGGATTTCATACTAATCCATTAATGCTTGGTGGGTCAGCGAATCCATCTCCCACTGTAATGACTGTCGTGCCTATGGGACAGGGTAACTTTGGCCAAGTGCCAATTCGCTTCGGCAATATGCAAGGCCAAGGCATTTCTTGTTTTCCTACTGATCAGAATTATATGCAACCACCGCCCACTGTAGCTGGAGCACATACCCCTGTGCAATTTAATCTTGGGACCTCATTGTCTCGTGGTAGACAGCCTCATCAAAGAGGAGGTCGTCATGTCTTTGGTAGAGGTAGAGGCCGAGGCGGTTGGTCTCAAAATAGGTAAAGGTTTTCCATCTTTGATGAATATTTATGTCAGCTAGTTTGTTACATTGCTTGCAGCTCATGTAGAGAGACTTATGTTGCTTACTGTTTGTGCTGATTTCATGTATTTCAGAAAGTTTTGGCCGCTGATCTTTTTCCTTCTTGTGTTTTTTCAATTACACTAATGATGAGAGTCGAGAATTTTCATATTGTAATTCTGATTTGCTGCACCTCATCTTTTTTTGTTGGCATTGGGTACTTTTGGAAAGCCACATTTGTCGAAAGCGATGATTCTTATTTAGTAGCAAAAAGTAATGCCTAAACTTGCTTGTATTCATCTCTTCTGACATATGTTATGAGGTGAAGTTCTTTTCGTCTGATTATGTTTGAAATTTCAAAACTGAATTTCCATGTTTGGAAATTATTTATGGTACATCTCTTTTGCTCTCTGTTCTCACTTTTACATAGTCTTCTCTAAACGACCACCTTTTTGTAAATATGCTCAGGTTTGCATGTTGTCTCTGTTGCACTACAAATGACTGCTTGCAAACTTAATGACTATGTAAGCTAAGGGCTTGTCCTCATCATTGAGTTCTGAGAATTTTCAATATCAGTGTTAATCACATCTTTTCAGGTCCTGGACCTAACAAAGTTCATCTGCTTGAATGCTATTATACTTGTGTGCTTTCTCTCCAATTAGATTAGGAAAAGAAAGTTGTTAATGCAATACCAGTTGCTTTCATCTATATAATATATATATTTTTCTTTTTTACCTCTGATACCAGTATCCATCCAGTAGCTTATTGGGTTCAGATCTCATCCTAGTTTGTCCCGGGACTAACCAAGAGTGGACAATAAGCATATTTTGTTTACAAAAGATGATGCTCCCAGTTGTTCTCATGATGTTTACTCTTATGTTTTAGAGAAAATTAAGTTGCACTGTTAGATGCTCGTACATAACTACACAGGTGGGTCGATGGGTTTGATGACTTGTATAATGCTCCACTTTGCTAGTAAATCGGCTCCAGTTGGACTATAATGGTTATATGGCTTTATGCAAGCTCTCTCTTGTGGCGAAGCCACTTCCTGGCCCTGCTGCTTTTGCTGAGAATCCAAGTCGGGTATGTAATTATATCTGTAAGAGTGCGACGGGGAGGGCGCCCTCCCTCCCTCCGGCGTAGGTAGAGAAATAGGATTGGGACATTGGATTGGATTGGATTATTTAACAATGACGCCATCCATGTGAGCACATGGACCGTATCTCCACCATACTTCCCCGCGGGCCCAGAAACCATATTTTCCGTAATTAGGATGGACAGAAAATGTTTCCAGCTTTCCTTCCGGTCAAGCGGAAATGGATCCATTAATGTAAGGTCGGTCCCCCACTTATTAATGGTTAACACAATGGTTTTGGGAAAATATGCTATAAAATATTAAATGCTATTCATTGCAACGGCTGCAAGACCAGACTTATCACAGTTCTAATTGTCAAAAAGAATATTACACGGAGATGCGATCCGCAGCTATAGTGCTTTAATCCTCAAGCTAGCCACTGTCAATTGTAATTGTGTGTTCTTCTGATCAAACATCATAATTATATGGTTTATGCTGTAGAAATTAGTATTGAATGAATGATTCAACCACCGGTTCGACTGTAAGCTACAATTGACTGTTTTCTCGTGCTAAGGGGTAATTACTTAATAGTATTTTCCCAATGAATTGTTTCTTTTTTGATGTTCTTCTTTTCGTGCACAATTTTGTTAATTTTTTACTAGTTTTGCACGGCTTTAATTGGATGGACGGAAAGCGTGAAGCATAAATGATTTTCATTCTGAAACTCCTTGAATCCATCCAACTATGTGAGAAAAATATTCATGACAGTGACTAGTCATTCGGTTTTTGATTTTTCTTGCACTCGGTGTCATTTATTTAGATAGTTAGATGCAAGAAAAGCATGTGGTAGCTGCACATGCGTTACGTACTTGGGGGTTCCAAAATGATCATACGTGGCATGTGTATATATATGGATGTCAACAGTCTTTGCGAACGATATGTGGTATGCAAATATTTGATTCAAAATTGTTTCATGTGTCTGGACAATTGTAGGAAGGACTTAAAGCTCAAATTTGAGTGCGGACCACTTGAAAGTTGAAACAAGATGCTGTCACAATGAAACAAGTGTTAATAAATGTGTTTGCCATGGGTTTCACTGATCAAGCCTCGGATGAGCCAATTCTATTGCTGCATGATCCTAAGAAAGTAATTAAGGACGCCTACATATTGGAAATTTCTCTTTATCTAAAGCAAGAATGGGGAAAAAGCTCTTGTTTGCTTTGTTTGTTACAGCTGGTTCGACTCCTAAAACAACTGTTAAAGGAACCAACAAACAGGAGAAGAGCACCTCTGCATATAAAAATATAGCACTAGACGGCGGTGTGTCAACTAGTACGTAGTACATACTCAAGCAGGAGAGAAATAATCAAAAAAATTGGAGATTACGCCGCTGTAAAATCCAAAAAAAAAAATGGGGACGTCGTAATGAAGTAACGGTGCCGTCTCTTCATATCTCACTGTCAATGTCAAACGTTGACGGTGACCACCGGCCGTTGATTAGAAGTCAAGTATAGTTGTGTGGCCCGATTCATGTTGGTAGACATTCAGGTTGCAGTACATATGGAAAAGCGAACTCATGTGGAGTGGAGAGGAATTAATACCTCTATGCTTTACGGAGCTGCATGCCCGATACGTGTAAAAAAGTTTATGCCAATATATAATATATATCAGGAGTTATGTAAATGTCCGACTGTCCCTAGTGCAAGTGGCAAAAGGCTTGATGGTTGATACTCGAGGTTTCGAATTCGAATCCTAATTGATTCATATTTTCAGCTAAATTTATTTATAAAAAAAATAAACGAAGCGGGTAGCGTGTTATCTTTTTCTATAAAAAAAAAAGTTATGTAAATGTCGCACGGCTATATGATCATATTTACGTGAATTGTACAGAACAATAGAAAATTAAGCTGGCCGACTGGATATGGAACACCTTTTCTTTTCTTTCTATATTGTAGAAACTCAAAATAGCTTAATTAGAATTAGAATTGGAGTGTATTACAGCATGCCGATGCATTCCTAATTAATGATCAGTAAGTATATGTAGTATTAACAGCTTAGTGGTAATTAAACTAACACAGATTAAACTGCAGGAATAATTCCGAGGGTGATCGAGCGCTGTTTAATTAATTATTCTCTGCCGAGTTTCACGAGGACTAGCAGCCGTTGAATTGACAATGGATGAGCTTGTGGGAGCGCGTATACATAGAAAGATCAACAGCTAGCTCTTTCCATGGATCATGGATGTGGTGGGGGGAAGTTGTTGCTTCATATTTAATGGATAAAAATTAAAGAATAAGAAAAAATATGATAAGATATGAGAACAGGACTAGTGATATGTAAGTGGAAGTGGCAAGCTGACACCAGTGACTTACGATCAATGCAATGGAGGTGGGCAGCTGGATTTGAATGGCACTGTTCGCTGCTGCTGTGCACTTCCTACTTCCTAGCTACGCGTGTGTGTATATATATTCTTTTTTTTTTTGAGAAAAAAATAGCACGCTACCTGCTTCATTTATTGAAAAGATGAACTAGGCTACAGGGGTGAGGCACCCAGAACCTCGAGAAAAACCACGACAGCCGAAAAAATAATAATAAATAAATTCAGCAGCTGCTTCTCGTGCAGGGAAAGGATTACTATTTCGATCAGAGGAGGAGTTTCCAGAATTTCAGTAGCTGCTTAAGCCTGTGTACGACCAGAACTGGATCTAGTTGGCTGTTACGAAAAATCAGGTCATTCCTGGCCTCCCAAATGATCCACCAGCAAGCGACCAATTCAGGTAGGCTATTACTTTTATTTTGCAATCCTTTCTTGACCATCCACCTATCCCAGACGTGAATTACGTCATCTCCCAGCTCCCAAGCCTGAACACCCTCTATACCCATCACCATAATGAACTTGATAAAGACGCATTGAGTGAACAGATGATCCACTGTCTTCTCGTGTGACCTGCACAGCACGCAGGCTGTGTCTCTAGTCCAACCTCTCTTCACGAGGTTATCAGCTGTAAGGGACCTCTTCTTAAGTACTAGTCAACAGAACACTTTGACTTTGAGAGATATTCGGAGCCTCCACATCTTGATAGCACGTTCGTCCCTCATACCCCCGTCACACAACATACTATAAGCCGATTTGATCGAAAATAGTTCGCATGGGATGAGACTTAATCTTTCTGCGCTCAGAAAAAGGATCTGCAGTTATAAAGTAGTGCAAAGACCAGACACGATACGGTGGAGATGGTGTTAGAACATGCAGGCTGTGTATATATATTCTTATTTAGAGCATGCAAAATGTTTCTTTAGTCGGGTGTTAGAATTAGTACTTTTTTAATGACCATTTCATTTTATTTTAGTAGTTTGGTTAGATTCAATCAACTTCTGTTGAAAAAGCAACTGCATATATTGGCGCCCACCGAAGCTCTTTCTGATAAATGAAATATTTATTATTTAAGGATTTTAAATCTTCTTGAGTTAAAAAAAAAGAGATTTCAAATCTACATATTACTTTTTTCAAATGTTTCCAACGATTAGAGAAAAGATAAATGATAATGCTCCCGCGATTAGCGGGAGCCGTCACACGCCGTTAGGTGGCGCGTAAATAGGGAATAGCTGGATATTCACGTGTAGGGGATAGCGCCGTTAAACAATACGGCCTCCCAGCAGCGGCGCGAGGGCACATGCGCTCTCCCCATCCGCGTGGCCCACTCTGTCTCCAATCCATGCTCCCCGCCTCTCCTTGTCCCTAGCGTCACTCACCGACCCCCTCGGCTCCTCTTTCCTTCATGCAGTTTAAGTAATCAGTATGATCAGATGGTGTCTAACAATTGAAGGGAAAAAAGAAAAAAAAAACAAATCTCAGAAGATTATATTCATTAATTAGTTGTCATTATTACAGTTAGAAGAAAAGGAGAGCTAAAACCCATAAAAAAGTAGGAATAGGAACAGGGAGGGGAGCTAATAAATAAGCATAAATAACCCCCTTGCCTTTCTCCTCTCCTAAATGCTAAAAGCTCTCCGTTTGTAGGGACTGGAGAGAGAGAGAGAGAGAGAGAGAGAGATCTCCACATCATGGCGGTTACTCCCATTTAAGGCTGCATTTGCGAGGATCAAGAGAAAGCCAGCCGGGCAGCCCACTTGGGTTCTGAATCCTCCTGAGTGGGCTGGGCATCCCAACCAAAAGTTGGTCATTATCTCCTCTATTTATTTATCTATTTGTTTACTCTCTTTCTTTAAAAAAAAAAAAAAACTTCCGATCTCTTCTGCTGAGTTGAGTTAAATGATGGGTGAAAAAGGAGGAAAATATGAGGTGGGTCCTGTTGTTTGCTTTGCATCTCTGTAGTAGATTGACAGGCTAAGCGAACAACAGGCTGGAAAGAGCTTGCTCTTCTGGGGTTTTCGATTCTCGAACAAAAGGCCTCAGAGGATATAGTCTCTGCATTTGCGGCAATTTCTCTACCACTTTCCCCTGGGGATCGCTGGTGCCGGTGCTGGTGCTGGTGCTGGTGCTGGGCCTTTTTCCCTGTGGGAGGTACGACATTCATGGTGCCAAAGTTCCCATCTTCATAGATTGCTCTTCTTCATGTCTCTCTGCTTCTGAGATCCTTATTCTACTCCCAGTACATTTCGGTTTTGAAGGCTGTTTCTTCGCAGATCTGAGCATCTTTTAGGATCTATCTCTCTTGGGCTTTCCAGTGCTGCCTTTTTCCTCTTCTGCTGTTTTGGATTTTTCTTTTTTCCTTTATCTTTTTTTTTTTTTTTCCTTCTTTCCTTTTTCCGTTTTGTCGATTCTTACTGGCATCTGGGTTTTTGCTTCCCCTGAGGTTTACTTACTTTAGCTACACTTCAGAATACTGTAATTTGATTTGGTCTCGAGGGTTGTGGAGGTTTCAGGAGTTGGTATTGCAGAAAGGGTCTCACATTTTCTCCTTGAAGTCTTCTTTGGTTTGTTTGGGCATTGACTTCTGCAACCCCAGAAAGAAGATTCGGTTGTTAGTTTCCAATTCTGCATTTCCTGTTGATATAATTTGTCTGATCTTAGAATTTTTTTTACCGCGTGGGAACTTGCAGCTAGAGAATTGGGATATATATATATATATATATATATATATATATATATATATATATATATATATATATATATATATATATATATATATATATATATATATATATATATATGTGGGATTTTCGAATTAACGAGCACTTGGGAAATTAAGATTGCTACATTTTGTTACTCAATTCACTAACTGTTGGTGATAGGAAGTATGAGGCTGTTGCCTTGGGTTTCCTTGGTCTCCTCTCTTGCACTTGCTGCTGTTTTTTCTGATGTCTCTTCTGCTGCATTCACCCCAGCTGACAACTACCTTATCGCTTGTGGGTCTTCACAAAATGTCACATTTCAAGGCCAAATCTTTGTTCCTGATTCACAACAGTCCTCCTTAGTCCTTAGAACTTCTGGAGACGGAACCTTCTCCGTGCCGAATTCAGTTTCTCTTCCATCTCCTATATACCAATCCCTTCGCATCTTTTCTCAGCCCGCGCATTACGAGTTTGACATCCAGCAGCCCGGCCGCCACTGGATCCGCCTCTATTACTTCCCTCTTCCAAATTCAGATCACGACCTTCTCTCTGCTCCGATAACAGTTGTGACCGATGAGTATGTCCTGATGAGTAACTTCACTTTCAAGAACTCCAAGCAGTCTTATCTCTTCAAGGAGTACTTGGTGAATGTGACCTCTGATGAATTGACCCTCACGTTTATCCCATCAAACGGCTCCGTATCGTTCGTGAACGGCATCCAAGTTGTTTCGGTGCCCGATGAATTGATCTACGATCAAGCTGTTTCCATACCAGATGGTCCTTTCAGCGGTCTATCAGAGCTTGGTCTTGAAACCATGTATCGCCTGAATATGGGAGGCCCTCTGCTGACTCCTCAGAACGATTCACTGGGGAGAATTTGGGAAACTGATGGCAAGTATCTTCATGTTAATAGTTCTGCCGTCAAGGTTTCTGTGGATCCTATTACCATAAAGTATCATGATGGAGTCACCGCAGAGACTGCACCGAAATGGGTTTATGCCACTGCAGAAGCAATGGGCGATCCTAATGTTACAAACTTAAACTTTAATGTCACGTGGGTTTTCTCCGTGGATCCGAGCTTCTCTTACTTGATTCGCCTTCACTTCTGCGATATTGTGAGTAAGGCCCTGAATACTCTTGTCTTCAACGTCTATGTGAATACAGACATCGCCATTGCAAGTTTGGACTTGTCATCTCTGAAGGGCGATTTGTCTGTGCCATACTATAAGGACTTTGTCGCGAATTCCTCGAATGGTTCTAATAACTTGACGGTTAGCGTTGGTCCGGACGCGATGGCTGACTTCAGCAATGCGATACTGAATGGTTTGGAGATTATGAAGATTAGTAATGGGATGAAAAGCTTGGATGGGCTATATGCTGTTGGAGATCTACTGCCTGATTCATCATCTAAGAGAAGCAAGTTGGCTATAATAATCGGTGTTGTCGTTGGATCATTAGCTGCTGTGGCATTAGTGGCTCTGTGCTACTGCTGTTTTGTAGTTCGCAGATCAAAAACCAGCTCACATGTTGGCCACCCATGGCTACCTTTGCCCCTTTATGGAAACTCGCACACCATCAGCAAAGTGTCAACAACTTCTCATAAGAGTGGAACAGCAAGCTGCATCTCTTTGGCATCTACAAACCTTGGTAGAGTCTTCATGTTTCAGGAGATCATGGATGCAACGAACAAGTTTGATGAGAGTTTGCTTCTCGGTGTTGGTGGTTTCGGAAAGGTCTATAAGGGAACTTTAGATGATGGTACAAAGGTTGCTGTGAAGAGAGGAAATTCAAAGTCTGAGCAGGGACTAGCTGAGTTCCATACTGAGATTGAGATGCTATCCAAGCTCCGGCATCGACACCTGGTCTCGCTTATCGGCTACTGTGATGAACGGTCTGAGATGATCCTCGTCTACGAATATATGGCAAATGGTCCGCTGAGGAGCCATCTCTACGGCTCCAACCTTCCATCGCTCTCTTGGAGGCAACGCCTCGAGATTTGCATTGGGGCCGCGAGGGGTTTGCATTATCTCCACACAGGAGCCGCTCAGAGCATAATCCACCGTGACGTAAAGACCACCAACATTCTCTTGGATGAGAACTTTGTTGCAAAGGTGGCAGACTTTGGTCTCTCAAAGACGGGCCCTAGTTTGGATCAGACCCATGTGAGCACTGCAGTGAAGGGCAGCTTCGGATACCTCGATCCTGAGTACTTCCGGAGGCAGCAGTTAACAGAGAAGTCGGACGTGTATTCATTCGGTGTTGTGCTGATGGAGGTCCTGTGCGCAAGGCCAGCTCTTAACCCTGTGCTCCCAAGGGAGCAGGTCAACATTGCTGAGTGGGCGATGAGCTGGCAGAAGAAGGGCATGCTGGACCAGATTGTGGACCCCACGTTGGCCGGGAAGATCAACCCCGCTTCCCTTAAGAAGTATGGGGATACGGCTGAGAAGTGTTTGGCTGAGCAGGGAGTTGATAGGCCGACGATGGGGGATGTGTTGTGGAATCTCGAGTATGCCCTTCAGCTCGAGGAAACTACTTCGCTTGCTGACCCGGACGAAAACAGCATAAAGAGTATTCCAGGTATTTTATTGCCAAGAATGGAGCCTTTTGAGAACAGTGTGAGCATGGTTGAGGGTGTAAACTCGGCTGCTGAGGATGATGTTGAAGATGCTGCCACCAGTGCTGTGTTCTCTCAGCTCGTGAATCCTCGGGGCAGATGAGAATTTTTTTAAAAAAATCTGTTATGGATTTCAAAATTTTCTTTTTCTTTTTCTTTTTTTCAAAATTTCTATCAGGATGTTGAGTTGAAGCCACCTTCTTGTTAAGTTTGAGAAGGTCCTATCTTCTGTTTCTTTTATGCTAATCTTTCGTGCATCTCTGTTTCTGATTGTAATACACAAAAAGTTGAAGTTATGCACAGGGCATTAAGTTCATCTCTTGCTTGTGATTGTGAATGATGAATTTTCTTTTGCTGTGCAGCACTGGGATTTAAAATCAAAGGACTTACGTAGTTGCATTAACTATTCACAGAGGACTGAAGTATGTGATACCTGTTGTTCTACTTTATTGCTTATTTCATGATAGAAATGCTCTTTGTACACTACTTTGGTTAAAGAAAAGTAAGATATGGTCGAATTTCTGCTTCGCGAGAGTTTGGAATATAACTGCCAGTTGATTTTATAATAATGAATTGGTCCCTGGTGTATTGCTTATATTTCCATGTTCAATTCTTAGTTCTGATTTGGTTTTTTTCATGATTAGAATAATTCTTAGGGACTTAATCGTATATCTGAGAAGATAAGAGTAGACCACGTTTACCTTTTTTGGCATAACTAATCTTGTGTCTCATTTGTTGCAAAACAAAGGAATCCTTACTCGTTTCACACATCTCTGTTCTTTTGTCTGCTAGAATTCATGAACACACTTCAAGTATTTAATCATTATTGAATTAGAGAATTCTACGATAACATTTCCATCTGAAAAGCCTGCATAAATCTAATTTTGCTTGTACTTTGTCAAGAGGTCCAAATCTATTCACACCGTTTCTTTTCTTGAATTTTATTGCAACAGTTTATACCATTATAAGAAAATAGGCAACATACAACACTTCAAGCACCTAGATATCATCTTTTGGAGAAAATATGCACATCTTGCAGTCTGTAGAAAGGAGAGCAGTAGTCCTATACTTGTCTTCCCCACCAACCACAGGCATTTCTACTCCCAGCTTCGCCGTACTTTCAAAATCCGGACGATATGTCTGACCCAGAACTCCTTCAACATCTTGCGACAACCGAAAGAATCTGAACTGCAGTTCCAGGTGAGCAAAGCAATCATCAGCTGGTAAGTTGTAGCTATGGATCCTATCATCTTCCTTAGAGACAGGAACCACATTAAGTGAAACCTCCGCAATACCCTCTACTATGATTGTTACGCTGTTTCTCCTTTCAGTTCTCTCAATTACCAGCCTGTTGTCAGACGAATTCCAGTTGGAAAGATGGCCTTCTGGGACTTGAATGTTCTCGCCATCAAAAGTGAACTGAATGTGGTCGATTGATTCGTCCCATGATTCAGCTCTCGTGGCCTCGATGGTGAAGGTGTGGAAAGCGAACATGATGCCCAGTGCTTGGATCCAAGTGAAGTCACGTTTTCTCCCTGCGGGGCGGAGGCCGATGAAGCGGGCATTGATCTGGATGTTCGGATCTGACACGAGGCTGAAGTGCTCATCTCTCTTCCCATGGAAGTAGAACACAATGCCGTCTCCACCAATGAACCGTGGATCATAGCAACCTGATCCTAATCCGTTGCAGCTTGGTTTTCGCCCTGCAGTATAATACTTGCATGATACTCTAACAAACATTCAAGTTAAAAGATCACAGGCAAATCATTAATACTCCCGAGTTATGGGAGGTATTATCCTTGGGCCTCATTCGGTTGCGCTTTTGCTTTTTTAATATAAAGCCCAAATTCAATGTGATTGCATGCACTGGCACGGATGGACTACTCTCTCCATTGCCCTTCAGTTATCCTGGGTCAGCTTGCAAACTCATCCTTTTTAAGAAAACACTGAAGCAAAAAACTTACTACTCAATTTTTCGCTTTTTGCTGGCATAGAAAATGTAATAGATGTATAGGTTTGCTCTCAAATGCATAGAATTTGAGTTTAAAAAAGCCAAAAAGAACATAAGTGCAACCAAATAAGGCCTTAGTGTTTGGTCTAATCTTCGTCGGCGTGAATAATTCTATTCGCACTGTCAACAAAAAAAGAATGCAAGTGTTAGATGCGTGAGCGTACCTCGGCAAGATACCTCACACTTTCTGCAGTCTAGGTAGCACGCTTTGGCTTTTGGGCTTGGCGGCTTGATAAACGGGCACTCTGCTGGACAATGAAGCCGCTTAAGAAAACACTTGCTCGTACGGGTAAAACAGGTCACTGTGTTCTGGGCTGAGACACTAATTTCCACTGCAGCAGCAAGGAAAAAGAGCAGTATAACCGCGCATTTAGTGCTTCTAAACTTCATCTCCTGAACCTTTAAGCAGTGCCCCTGCCCCTGTAGTTAAAACTTGTAGAGATCATCACCAGAGGTATAGTTGGAGGATATTTGTCGCTGCTCTTTCATTCTTATATATAATGGCCTGGGTTTTGGTTCTGGCGCTAACTTTGACCAAGTTGCTTGTTCGACAGTGTAAGTACCTGCCAATTTTAGGCAATTGGCCAGTTTTTGCTGCCATATTCACGAAATAGCACATGGGCTCTAAAGGTGTTAATGGACCAGCGGAGCTTCACCAGTATTTTATAAGCGTAGTGTGAGATCTAACAGTCTGACATAATTGGAAGTTTTCTAGCAAGTTCTTTTCATAGTTTCAAATGCTTGCCAACCTTGATTGCATGTGGAGATTCAGCAAGAAAAGAGCTGCGGGTTCAACTTGTTTGAGGTCAACTGCTATTGCCCTTACTGAAATCAGGGACACTGTTTATATTATACCAACTTTAAGACCTTTTTGAGTATGAACCCAGCATTTCAATAGCTCATAGTTAGGTATGTTTGGTATATCCCTATATATTAAATATGTGACTCCTCTTTCCTAATCTGACCTTGGTTGGATAAAGAAGGTCTTTGAGTTATTACAGCTTGAAAAGCTGGAAAAGAAAGAAAAGAATGGGCATGAGGGGGCTAAATGGGGTGTTTGTAAAATGTCCACACTGATCTTTAAGCTCTCAGGTGGTATTGGAAATATGCTGTAGCTAGCTTCAGAAAATAGTTTATCTCTGAGGTGATATTAGAATGTTACTTGATCTAACCATAATTAGTAAAAAGAATGCAGTAATTAGTAATCCAATTATAGCAATGCGAGTAAACATATTATCATGGTTAGCATGCAATCGATCAAAGTCGTTATGACGGTCACTCAAATGCAGAAACTAGTCCACTTATACCATCATGTCATCCAAAATCAATTACTTGCACAAGATCTGCAAGCATTAGGTGATATCTCCACAGTAGACAACATTCCAGGAATGACTACTGATAGATCTATGACCATTTAGATGGCCATAGAACAGTGACATCAGTCAAATGATAGACATAATTGCCAATCGCCGGAACAACTATAGCACTCATTTTTTTCTTAAAACTTAACTATAAACAAAGTCACTTAAAAGCATGATAGCTAAAACAAAACAATTAGAGCCAGGAAAGAACAAAAAAACCTGCCCACCTAGTGAAGATCTAGGTTGATATCCTTTGTTAATATCCTTCAGAATATAATATTGATTTGCTCAATTCAAGAAATCGAGGAAAGATGTACTGAGATTGACATCCACAGGTTTTTGGAAGAAATAATCATTCCAATATGGCATATCTTGTCCAAATAATAAAAATAATAAATAGTTTTTCTTTAACAAAATTCTGCTGCCTTTCGAGGAAGCAAGAATAGTTATCCAGACAACAAATGTGAACCCAGCCACCACTAGCAAGCAAGAATAAATAGTCAAAGAACTTAATGTTGACGATGTCTAACATCTTGAGAACGAGCATAAGCCCATGGAGGGGAAAAAGAATGGCATTTAAATAGCCTAACTTTTTGAGTTCTGGGTGAAGTCCACGCATGTCTGGCAACTGCAATCTGAAAAGCGACAAATATCACATCCAAAGCAGACACATGTGGTACAACCTTTGCAGGATGGGGAGCGCAAGCATCCTCTTAAGACCTTGCGACTTGCACGCTCTTCCTCATCATCGCAGGTAACACTGGAATTAGTGCAGCAGTATAACATTTAGTTTGCTTAGAAAAGCAAAGGAAGAAGACGAGAATAGTTGTGCATCAGATATATATGCAAGATAAGAAAATGGTTAAATGCACGAGATTCTCACCAATAGGGATGTGTGAGTTATATTAAATGATGTGCAATTACTTGGATGAAATATTTTAATCAATGGCAAAACAGTATACAAGCACATAAGCAGAGAATTTTCTAACTAACAAAACAATCAATATCATTAGATTTTACTAGGTAGAATATGACATGTTAGTACAGAAAATGCATTCATACGTATCAGATAGGGGCACACAATATTTATGTCACAATGCACCAACATTTCTAGCAAAACCTAGCCAATAAATTGTGTGTAACAATAGTGCAGCAAGCAGAGATTCATGCAATCAAATATAAGAACCATACCTATCAAAAGTCAAGTCTGAGCATTTCCAATTGGCATTTCGGACAGCATCATGGTATATACGGCACTCCTCTTTTGTTCGGAGGCGAAACCTACGTTCTTTGTTACAACTTGAACAACGTACAAACTCATCGCGATGACATGGACGGCCATTGGGGCCTTTGTGAGAGCCATTTGCAGATTTCAGTGATTGGTTATAGTACCTAAGCAGTACCGTCTTTGACAGTGGGACTTTTTCTCCTTGAACTATAACCCATACATTGTTCTTCCATTTCCTCGCAGTTTCCCGTCCAGAATGCTTCTCAAAAGCAGCTGGGGTCAACTTATCTGAAGATCACAGTAACGAAAAATTACCAACAGGCTATTGACACAGTTTGCATAAAAAGAGAAGCCGAGATATCAACGTGCATTAGATGTTCATTAGATTATGCTCAGTAGTTATAGATGCAGGATGGAACAATGATCTGACTACTTATTTCTATAATGAGTCAATAACGAATCACAGAATACCTTGTTTTAAACCACAGATACAAAAGTATATTTTACAATTTTCTAAAGGTTAAACAGGTAGATTGAATTATGTCAATGAACATTTGAAGCATGAAACATAAAGAACTAAGCATGAAGAATGCCAAAGACTGTCATTAATCGTCCTAAGCATAAAAAATAAAGAACAAAGCATAAAGAATATCTTGTCAGATGACTGGACCATTCCACGCACAAAATGAATCCTTCCTTCCATCTTGATTAGTCATTCAACATGATGCCTTTCTGTGAGATGAGGAAGGAGAAGCTGTATTGGAAGATACAAACTTGCATGCTTCAGCAGATATTTTCTTGAGTATAATTATAAATCTCGACAAATAAATGCATAGCTCTTCAGAGATTCTCCAGGAAAAGAAATTTCATCTATCGTTTTACTTGTCCAAAAGACCTCTGCAATCCAGCATGGCATCCCATCAACATTTGGCCTTTAGCCCAAATTAAGAGAAGGAAAGATAAAATTAAAGCATCTTGTGGAGTAATTTTCTCAAACTTTTGGATGATAATTAAGTTGTAAGTAACAATACCATGTTAAAAGCTGAATTATATGAGTAATAAACCAATTTGAAGTGCCTTAAAGGCGCAAAGCCTTTAAATTATGGAAAATATCCATCATAAAGGCAAAATCGACCCACTGAGCTTTTCCAGAATAAAACCTGATTAGATGTGACTCCTAAGATAAACGCCAGTGTAGGAAAGAGGGTTGCTGACTGGCTATATCTATGTAATGGCCAGTTATGCAACATAGCAAGTATAGCAGCCTAATAAACTACTATTTTGTCCTTCATTTTAGACATTAGTTAACAAGAATAAACTCTGAAAAGCATGTGAAGCAACTGAGTCATTACCGCATGTAGCCCTGAAAAAAAGGAAAAAAAAACAAAAACAAAAAAAGAAGCTTGATTACCAGTAATTCCTAGGATTGTTTTGAATTCCTGATTTTTCCAATCTCTGGAAATGAAACTTATGTAATATGGGAAAGCAGCAATTTTTCATAAGATTTTTCCATGAAATTTCTTCTCACTTTGCTAAAATGGAAAAAAGAAAAAAGAAAAAAGAAAAACCAATTTGTGATAGTCGAATTCTTCTGTCACTAAAGATCCAAATAACATGCTGTTGAATCATGATTTCCAAGTACGTATTCTATGCCGTAAGTTACAAGAAGAACTAAAAACAGAGAGAAGCGAACCTTCTTACAGTAAAGAGCTGAAAAGGAAAGGCAAAACAGTGAGCATGAATAAAAGAATGTGTTTATCTATTATCACCAGAGTATATTTCACCTATACCAACAAGCTAATAATACACGCCGGTCGAAAAGACTAAAGCTGCAAGTTGAATAGAAAAAACAAAATGAAGACACAAAAAGTAACATGCAGAGGTCCGCTGCAAGAAGAAATCAAGTTGAAGATGCATGCTGAGCAACCAGTATAATATATAGAAGACAATAAAGAAGAGTTAAATGCATCCTCAATCTCCATTAGGAGATAATTCCAAAATATAGACCGCGATCAACGCGACGAGTTTTGTATAGAACAAAACTGCTAACAAGGCCAGGATCAAAAGCAAATATTTTTTGAAGCAAAACCATGTGAAACATGGTTAGTACAGGACACAAGGACCAGGAAGGTCCTAACGGTACCACTACATTCTGCGAGAACAAGGAAAGTAGGCACAAGCTCAAAAAAGAAAAAGAAAAAGAAAAAGCATAAAGTTTCAAGTGGAAGAATCAGCATTGCATGTGAGTTAGGATGAACGAGAAAAAAAAAAAACTTCCTGCATATAATCGATGCGATTACAAAAAGGAGGCAGGTACATATACATATATATATATATATATATATATATAGCAAGCACGACCAAAGATCAAACATCATGTGTGCAAATCCGGCATATGAAGGAAGGAAGGAAGGAAGGATTAAGATATATACATACATATATAGAGAGAGAGAGAGATGGAAGAGTGAAAAGGAGAGACCTTCCTGGCAGCCGGGCGTGCAGTCGCAGCGGACGTCGAGATCGCCGGAGGCGTAAACCCTAAGCCTGCCGACGGCGTCGCCGTAGCGGTGGCTCGTGCACCCGCACGTGACCTCCACAAAGTCCGAGCCTTTCTTCAGCCCGCTCATCTCCCGCAGCTCCTCGTCGCTGAACAGAAACTCCACGTCCTTTTCCGGACCATTGCTAGCCATGGATGAGAGCTCGTGCAATCAAACGAAACCGCCTCCTCAAAAGCTCAGAGCCAGTATCAGAAAACAAGCAAAACCTAGATCGATCTGAGACAAAAGCGCCCGAAACCCTCGTAATAAATTAAAGATCTTACACACGAGAGAGAGAGAGAGAGAGAGAGAGAGAGAGAGAGAGAGAGAGAGAGAGAGAAGGATATAGAGAGTTTAAGAGAGTTTAATTAAGAGCATCGATCTGCAGTTGTGGGGAAAACCAGGCCACGTAGAATGAAAAAAAGGCAAGGAAAAGACGCGGTACCGAGGGGGCGGCGCCGAGGCGTGCTGCGGAGAAAAGGCAACGCCCCGCGAAAGGCGCCACCTTTGGCGAGCGAGATCTGAAGCAGGACGCGGCACGGCGAGAGAGAGCGAGCGAGCCCACAAATAAGAGGCTCCAGCGAAAGAGAATCCCTAGCGCACACGCCTCTCGAACTCTCTCTCTCGCCTCGCCTCGCCTAATAAAACCGTCGGGGAAAAGGATATAGGGTTGATCTTTTCAAAGAGTGGAGGCGCTCCCCGTTCCCATTCGTATAACAACAAGCGCTAAAGCTGCTGCTCTCCTACCTCCCCTCCTCCGTCGTGGGTCTCTCATGTAACCCACCATCCCAACCCGATCCCCCCACCCCACGCTCTTTTAGGTTCTAAGTTTTAATCGGAGCTACATACACCTGCACACACACACACACACACACACACACACACACACACAGAGCGAGAGAGAGACTGAGAGAGAGAATATGATGGGGGAGGGAGAGGGTGATGAGAGCATCTAGAGAGAGAGAATATGATGGGGGAGGGAGAGGGGTGATGAGAGCATCTAGAGAGAGAGAGGGAGAGAGAGAGATGAGAGAGCCTTGGGCCTAGTATGGGGCTATTTTGGGAATCCCAAAAAGGACCTGTGAGCTGGCCTCGAGATGCTATAGACACAAGCGCCTACCTTCGTGCATGACATGACACGGTAAATAGTTTTCATTTCACCTCCCATAATTTTTGGGGAGAAAATAAAACGATCGAGGTAATAAAACCTAAAAAGGAGGGGGGGTGGGGGGGGATGTATCTATATCATATTACCAGAGTCGCCAATGGAGAGGAGACGAGGGGAGGGGAGGGGAGGGGAGGGGAATGGGGGATGAAGCTTTTGTACTTTTTCTTTTTACCTTGAACCTGTGATGAACATGGACCCCAATGGTTTTGATGTTCTTCTCCAAAAATATCACTATTGGATTTTGGGCCACTAAAGGGGTTGCTTCCTTTTCATAAATGTTCATCGGCCCCTTAGCCCCTCTCATGCTCCGTCTCCTGCGTTCCACTCAAATGCGTCCTTTGGAGGAGTCGTCCTCCATTGCATTGGCCCACTGCTGCTGTTACATGTAATATACATTACGTTCGACATTAGCATTACCAGTTGCAAAATCCAGTGACAGTACGCAAATCAAGGATGAACAGTAAGCGTACGCAAATCAAGGATGAACAGCAAGTGGCTGTATAGGCTAAGGTACCTACCTCAAAACAAAATAAATGGAAGTTGAACAATTCAATGACCGGTTGATTTGATTTATTGAACAGTTTCTCTGTTTAAACATGTGGGACAATCGGAAAGCACAATATTATTATAAAGTCAAAATAATAGTGAACCTACAGAAATATCACTGTTGAATTCCAAAATTTCATTTTAACTTCATAAGAAAGCTGCTAAATAGAGATCTTTGATTACCGGGACAAAAAAAGAAAAAGTAACAGCGGAGCACAGAGAAGTGAGAAATGCAAACATTTGGTTTTTTACTGGATGACCAACGTTTCTTGTTGGGTTCCATGCACGACCTGTTTCATGCTGTTACGAACTCAAATACGGCGCAAACTTGTAATATTGCTCTCTCTCTGCACGATGCGGAGTTCTCTCATTCGCCGACAAGTGAATTAAGAGAGCCCCAGTTCGAGATTACGGAACACCCCTCCTTCACCTGCGTAAAAAGAATCAACATATCCTCTTTTATGTAGCTACTTTGGTGCTCCCCGAATCATGGTAATCACTTATCAATCTTATGTCCCCATCATATCTCTTGATGTGCCTTTTTGTGATTCTCTGTTATGATTATCAAGCTTTCCTTCACTATCTTCTGCTTCTTCGAAAGTATACCTTTTACTGGTGATGGTATTGTCTCCAAACCAACGTGGTAAAATCAACCAATCATAGTAC
Source organism: Puya raimondii (assembly GCA_016920855.1). Taxonomy (NCBI): domain Eukaryota; kingdom Viridiplantae; phylum Streptophyta; class Magnoliopsida; order Poales; family Bromeliaceae; genus Puya; species Puya raimondii. The sequence goes on along the minus strand of JABWPP010000050.1, from coordinate 103,194,860 downwards.
AACAAGTATGCAGCCGATCTACTAATAAGCATTATAAAAATGGAAAAGACTTTATTTATAAACATATCTTACTTTGACTGACCACTCTTCAACATAATTAATGCAAATTATTAACACACACCAATAATTAAGTTCTCCTTTATAACTTCAATTGCTATCTGTCCTGTCCATTAATGGTACATGCAAGCATTTTCTGGGTGAACATCTTGAGCCCAAATTCTTAATGCACTAACTATTTTACCTGGTGTATAAATACTAGTGCTTTTAATTTAGAGACCATCTCATTCAGCACCACCATAGAATATTAATCTTAGGTGCTTCGAATTCTGAATACTGTTTAATTTAAAACCCACTGATGAGGCAGAGTGGTTCCAATTTGGAGCATAAATACTACTTGCGCTTGTACTTATGGTTGGAATCTCTCTCTCTCTCTTGATGTGGCTAAAATCTCTTAAAGCAGAGTCCTATTAAATTATATATAAAGAGAAAGAGAGAGACAGATAGATAGAGAGTTGAGCTTCTATACTTTTAAAAGCACAGGAGCTTATATATATATAATTTTTTGTACCATTCTAAGCATATATTTAGTTCCTACCAAATTGTAGCTAAAGTTTGACGCTAGCTACCAAAAAAGCTTACATCCACTATTTCCACCTACTTGTGTATTCCTTTATGTTTGTGTTTGCAAGCTGGACGCACTAGTATCAGGAAGGCCCAACAAGAGGGAGTAATAATACCACAACTACACGAAGGTCGTATAAATAAATCCTATATGTATTTTCTCTGGACCATATTAGACTTTAGCAAATATATATATTTATGAGAAGTAGAGTGACTCCAAACCTTGCCGACCACTTATGCTCACTTCTTGTGGCTTATCCACGAAGTGCCTAGAGAATTAACAGATGAAATGGACAAATTAAGTATCATACACCTTCTCACTGTAAAAAAGGAGGGTGCTACTAATTAACTTTTTGTTTTGTCATTTTTTTTTCTTAAGTTGTTTTTTTTTTTTTTTTTGCTACAAATTCAGAGCGCCCTTAAATCATACAGAATCAATTAAGGCCTGGATGGGATATTTTGATTCAATGGTGCATGGAAACTTTTTCCTTGCTTTTTCTTCTGAAATTTCGCACTGCATGCCATATGCAGGCTTAATGCTTTATTTGGGATAACAGAAAGGTTGCATTAGGTCGACATTTTTGGCTCATTGGTGGCTAGTTCCAAACTAAAGACGTGACATCCATGGGGAAGGGAGGACTTCAACATATCATCAGCACCTACACTACGGCTGCCAATGTTGAACATCATCACTCATGTGTGGCTTCAGCCGAATATTGAGTTGAACTTACCAATACGTAACGATTAATTAATGATAATGACAAACTAATATTCTGACACTAACTGACAAGCTAACGCAACGTGACGGTCGGGACCATATGTACGAACACGATAATAATGCTATTCGTGCCTCACAAATAGATGGGCCGAATCCCGTAGAATTTTGGATATATACGTGGTCTTCAGGTGCGCCATCTCGGGCTCGGACTGGACATTTTGTTGGGCCGGGTTAAATCTTAAGAAAAGCCCATTTAATAGTGGGCCTCCTCATTCAGGAATTGCTGAGGTTTGTGCGTCTTCATAATGGCCTCCTTTTCTAATTTTGTTTGGAGGAACATGATCCGTGTTACCCGTCGTCTCCTTAGGCGATCGAGGACGTAGCGCATGAGAAAACCACGAGGACGAGAAATCAAACATAGCGACCTGACGAAGAGACAGGTCATTTGTGTCGCCATTAATAACTCCGCCCTAAGTAGGTGTACAATCCTTTGCCCCCTTCTCTTTCCAAACTCTTGCTCTCAAGCTCTATCGGTTTCACTGAGGAGGAGATCGGATTCTTTCGTAAGTGTTTGTGAAATCCATCTCCTGATTTCTCCAATCTCGTGCTACTTACTTCAGTTCCCTTCTTCAACTAAGGAATCATTCGCACGGTTTGTTTTGCGGTGATGTTTTCAGATGATTCTTGATGGTTTAGTAGTTCTGAGCTGTTTCAGTATAGTTTTTGTTTTCCCCCAATTTCCTTTACTTTTAGCAGATAATCTGGCAAATTGCCGATAGAATCTGAAATTGTACTGGATTCACCAGCACTCATCAACACTAAAGCTGATATTGGGAACGAACAATTTGAAAAATAAAAGAAATCCGGAGGAAACCCATAAGACCCTGAAATCCTAATTTTCAGGAGCATATCGTGGATTGATCGATTGCGGTTTTACTGCTTGTTTTCTGTCCAGGCTAACCAATACTTCTGTGTTTTCCGCCTATTTTGTTGTGAAATGAGAGGTGCATGATATGAAGTAGAAAATAGAATACATAGGCATTTGGTAGATGATTCCTCACATTTCTCAGTTATTATGATTACTTTGGTCTATGAGAGATCATTCGACACGTATTCGAGTGAAGGAGGTGCTGGAATTGATCTTTTAGAGTTTTTCGTTGCCGCTAGACTTCCTTAAAAAGGTCCAAGCACTGAATACTTTGATGGTTGATGCGCTCATCAAAGAGTGAGGCTGATCCTCCATTCTTCCAAAACTACATACTTCTCCCTATTCTTTGTCATGATATTTGGCATCATTGCTGGGTTCTATTTGAAAATTTTGAATTAATCTGAACAGTTGTCGATGCCATGAATGGGAGTCCTATATCCTCTCTACTCTCCTATACTCCTGCATAGTATTTTGCCCCTTTTCCTGTATCATTGTTTTTGTTTTGGTTTTCGTTTAAGAACTTTGGGTTTAATTTTGATTGTTTAATGTTTAATTGTTTATTAGTTGGTTTGTGTTTTACCTTGACGCTCAAGTAGTTCATAAGGATTTCTATCTACTCATTAGTTTCATTTTAATCACTGATTTTTGATGGATTTTAAGATGATAGTTTACTTTTAACTGCCTTCACTGGAGTCAAAATTGTGATTCATTTGTAGGTTGTTACTAGAATAGTATTATAGCTAATAGAAGAGACTATTGTTGACATGAATAATCATGTATTTCCAGATTCCGCTCTGCCTCCATGTTCCCGCAGATGGATATAACGACGATGGACCGAGGAACGCTCACTCTACTGGGGGCAGCATGCTGTGTGATGCTGTCGATGCATTTTACATTACAGTTGCTATCACAGCATCTTTTCTACTGGAAAAATCCCAAGGAGCAGAAGGCTATACTAATAATCATACTGATGGCTCCATTATATGCAATTGATTCCTTTGTTGGTTTGCTAGATATTCAAGGCAGCGAAGTTTTTTTCATGTTCTTGGACTCGGTTAAAGAATGCTACGAGGCACTGGTGAGCCCTTACTTTGACATTGAAGTGTTTGTCTCTTGCATACCTTCTTAAGGCTTCTGGAGAATTTCATTATGTGTTCCCGTTGTGACGTGTAGGTGATTGCTAAGTTCATGGCATTGATGTATAGCTACTTGAATATCTCTATCAGCAAGAACATAGTTCCTGATGAAATAAAAGGAAGGGAGATTCACCACTCTTTCCCGGTGTCTCTTTTCTTGGTATGCTTTCTGTCACAACTTGGTTTTATTAAACTAGTTATTCTATGCATGCTTCTATATTTTCTCCACATGTGGCTTATATTGCAATTCGGCGAATGACTATTTCATAAACTATGGACTATTTTGAATTGGCCACCCAAAATTTCAAAATTTTAATTTACTACCCAACCTTTCAATTTGTTTGATTTGATCAGTTAATGGCATTTTGACTTCATATTTTGATTGCGTCGTTTATTTTTACTGATTTAGTTAGATACTTCACACAATTCTTACAACTATAAATTTTTTAAAGTAAGCAATTAGCTAAAATTTTCAAGTCAAAGTATCGTTAACTGACTCAAATCAAATAAATTGAAATGTTGGGTAGTAAAATCAAAATTTTGAAAGGTTGGATATCCGATTCAAAACAGTCCATAGTTCAGGTAAGTTCTATATGTTATTACCTTTCATTTATGCAATATTGCCACAATATAATAAGGGTTAAAAAGGAAAAAGAAAACCATGTGGAAGCATAGCCTAATATTCAAAGATGGTGTAAGAAAGAGCTTACGTGGCAAGTGGATAGCTTGTGAATCATGGTATTTTGCAAGTGTGAGTTACATATAAAATTAGTAATGTATGCACGGGCTAGGGAGAATGATTTGCATTTGAACAAACAATACCTTAGGTGACTAATATGACAACCTAGCGGTATAAGTTAGATAAGTATTTTGGTTATTTTCCTAGAGGTACCTAGCCAGCTACTTGAATTATCTTCTAACTATAGATTTTAGCAGTTAGGCAGACTGCACGCTTATACACGGTAACAAATCACATCTATCCACATATTGTGGATGGTTTATTAGTACACAGTTCCTGGATTTCCGAGTTTTTAATAACTGTAGCTGTTGTGAGGGTGTTGATGTTGATATTAATATCCTGCAAAATGCATATTTCTCTATGTTCCAAGCATTATTACACATTATCTAAAATCGTTGATGTACTAAATAAATCAGTGCTGACATGTATGCTATTTCATAATGATTTGATATATGAAAAACAGCCTCGCACTGTCCGTTTGGAGCACCACACATTGAAGCTTCTCAAGTACTGGACATGGCAATTTGTCGTGATTCGCCCTGTGTGCTCTGTTTTTATGATAATATTGCAACTTCTAGGACTGTATCCAACTTGGCTCAGCTGGCTTTTCACGATCATATTGAACATCTCAGTTTCCATGGCCTTGTATGCTCTGGTTATCTTCTACCATGTCTTTGCGAAGGAGCTGGCACCCCACAAGCCTCTGTCAAAGTTCTTGTGCATCAAAGGGATTGTCTTCTTTTGCTTTTGGCAGGTAGTTTTCTTTTCCTGGCTTTGGTCAACTATTGTTTACATCAAATGGGTCTACTGTGTTCTGAAATTATGCTAAGATCCAACCAATCCTAATCAGCTATGTTGACCATGAGTGAAAAAATCAGTTATAATCTATGGTGCAAGTTCATCTTATATTAGCTTGATGGAAATGGAGTGCAAATTTCAAAAGTTGTGCAACACTATCTAAAGCTAACTGTAGCTACAGATTTTTCTATGAAGACCGAGTTTTTAGTTCCAGTGGCTGTCACACACAGATTTAGTCAGAAACAATACTATATGACTAATGGAAAGAGAAATCTAAGCTGTATACAAGCATGAATAACTGGTGCAGATCAGGCTTCTACTTTTATGGGTCGTTTGGATTGACTTAATTGCTATTCGTTCTTCAATCAAATTTACTAGGAGTAGAAATATTAGTCCGTCATCGATCACGATAAAGCCAAGGAGATTTGCCGCCTAACCATGGGCTCTATGAGTTCTATTTTCAGGCAATTTCTGTTTGTAGTAGTTCGTAGTCTTCTTTTGTGGAAATCCAAAAGGTAGCCCACAGCCAAGCAGCAGATGTCTTCGATGTCATCATGGCTGATGGCGAGAATAATGTTTATAATCTCACTGAACTTAAGTTTGGGCTGAATTGTAATTGCATATATCCAAACGCCCATTTAGCTGAGCTGGGTGGATAGGCAAGTAGTTAATCCTTGTAAGAGTGGTTGTCGTACTCAAAATAACTCCAGATGTTCTATTATCTTAATAAGACTAACCCCTCAGGTAGAAAAGGAAAAAAAAATTATGGCACAAAGGAAGAAGAAATTTGGAAAATTTGGAATGTTCTGTCATATCTCTGCTGTTTTTAATTATAACATTAAATGGGATCTTCGATTGTCTTGTTATTCTTTTGAAAGGGAACAAATTGAAGGTTGAATTTCTTTTTTATTTTGCAGGGAGTTGCTCTTGATGTGTTGGCTGCTGTAGGAGTAATCCAATCCCATCATTTCTGGTTGGATGTTGCGCATATCCAAGAAGCGATTCAAAATTTGTTGGTGATAGTTGAAATGGTCGTCTTCTCCGTTATCCAGCAGTATGCATATCATGTTGCGCCATATAGTGGAGCTGACAGGGCGAAATTTGAGAAAAAGAATAAGTGAATCCAAACTTGGTATATTGCTTAGTGTATTGCTTCATGTTATAAGCTCCATATGTACTGCGACTTAATGTATTCCTGTATGTCTCTAGATTTGAAAATTTTCGAAGTGGATTTTGTACTTGGATAACATTTATTTCCCTGTTGATTTTGTGTTATTTATACATACTTAAACTTGGCTATCAAGTTGCTTGTCATCACTCGTTAGCTCATTATCAAAATGGAAGCAAGAGACTTGGGGAATATTTATTTGTATTATAAAATTTGTAGCTTTCTGTTAATTTTTTTTTTTTTTTTTCCGAATTCAAAACATCATTATCATGACATTGTTGATGAAAAAGTAAGCTAACTCAATATACTTCCAAGCTAACCAAATAATCTTTCTTGCTTGGAGGCCAGCAAGCTAAATATCATCAATGGCAGTGAAGCCTGAAGAAGATGTAGGTATGTCTATGTATTCTTTAGATTGCAAGTTCCTGCTTACAGAGTTACTTTATTTCAATATCTCAATTGTTAACAATGACAATATATTTATGCAATTACACGTTATTCTTCAACAAAGAAAAAGGCACTTCTTTACAGTTGAGTAGGCCTTCTTTCGTGATTTCCTACTCCGAGGTATGCATCCCTAATGGTGTGCATCTCTTTGGCAGCATCCCTCATGGAGATTCTTGCTCTTGGTGATTGCTTTGAGCACAAGAGGCCAAGTTTTATGACAGAAACTAAGCATGTCTCCACTATTCTTCTGGATGTATTACCTCCTCTCCGACTATCAATACCAGCAACATTGTCTTCAGCATGTAACAGAATTACGGGATCAACTATTTCCATAACTCTTTCTGGGAAAGCGCCTGCAGCATACTCATGTAGATTCAGGCCATCTTTGAAAATTTCATCGACAGGACTCCTTCCTGTAAACAACTCAAGGAGGGTAATTCCGAAGCTATATACATCTCCACTGGTAGAAAGTTGACTGGCTTCACCATACTCTGCATTAATCCACGCAATAATAGACTATTAGTATATTTTAGTTTGTTAAATCTTTATTCTTGCCATGGAAATATGTGTGCATGTGTTAATACATGCACACAGCTATAAATTTTAACATAGCGGAAATTGAGTTACCTGGAGCAACATAACCAATAGATCCTCTTATCCCTATAGAGCTTCTTGAATCAACCAAAGATGTGCTTACAACTTCAGGCAGGAGCCTCGCAAGCCCGAAATCTCCAACATGTGCGCTCTTTTCTTGATCAAGAAGAATGTTACTTGGCTTCATATCACAATGTATAATTGCTGGCTGACAGCTGTGGTGAAGATAATCCAGCGTATCGGCAACATCGACCACAATGTTCAACCTCTCAGGTAGGCTGAGAGTTTTACATTGTTGTGAGTCATCAACCTTCGGATGCAACCAGCTTTCTAAACTGTTATTAGGCATGTACTCAAAGATGAGGGCTTTAAAATCGTTACCCTGGTAGTCAATGCTCGAACAACAACTAATGATCTTGACGAGACTACGGTGGCGAACTCTTCTTAGTGCCTCACATTCGGCAATAAAGCTTTTAGAAGACCCTGACTGCTGAAGGTTAAATACCTTGATGGCGACAATGGTGCTTTGATTGTAACTTAGAGTGCCTTTGTACACAGAGCCATATCTTCCTTTCCCTATCAAATTGGTTTGGGAGAACCCATCAGTTGCTTTAAATAATTCTCCATAAGAAACTTTCGGATATTGATCCTCAGTTGCTTGCGTCAATGATGCATCTTTCTTTCTTAATTTAAATTTTCGATAAAACAACAAAGCTGCCAGCGAAGACAGAATGAAGAATAGAGTTGCTCCGGTTATCGGTATCACTATTCTAACGTATCTTTTCAATCTTTTTTTTCTAGGAGACCTTATGGGGGGAGGACATGCAGGTAAATGAAGCTGTAACATGCCGCCACAAAGCCCGTCATTTCCCAGGATTGATAATGCACTCACATTTTTGAAAACCCCCTCTTTTGGTACCTCACCCTCAAGATGGTTGAAGGATAGATCTAACTCGAGTAAATAGGTCAAGTTCTGAAGGATTTTTGGGATGGGCCCTGAGAAATTATTGTGAGAAAGATATAACTCTTGCAAGCCGTATATACTGCCCAAGGCATCAGGAATTAGGCCCGACAAGTTATTCTGTGTGAGATTTAGTACTTGAAGGCCCCTCATGGTTCCCACGGTTTGCGGAATGTTCCCATGGAAGTTGTTGTTGTCCATTAACAGGTATTCCATGACCTGGCAGTTGCCCAGAGTATCAGGGATCTCACCCGACAATCTGTTTCCTGAGAGTTGTAATGATCTTAAGTTCGTCAAACCACCCACTTCTGAAGGAAGGGAACCAACTAGCGAATTGTAAGATAAGCTCAGGTACTGGGAGAGAGATGACAGGATAAAAATTTCTTTGGGTATGGAACTACTAAGCTTGTTGTGAGAGAGGTCCAAAAGAGTTAGTTGTTGCAGATTTCGAACGGTGGTAGGAATCGGTCCCTGTAAGTTATTGAAAGCTACAATAAGATTGTTCAGTTGGGTGAGATTTCCAAGGGAAGAAGGAATGGGCCCTGTCAAGTTGTTGGTATCCAGGTATAGTTTCTGCAACTTGCTAAATTTCCCAATGCCTTGTGGGATGATGCCTGTGAGATAGTTTGAAGATAATGCAAGCGCTTCAAGACCTACCAGATTTCCTATGCCTGGGGGTATGCTTCCAGAAATATAATTGTGATCCAGGGCGAGCGCTTCGAGCTGAGTGGACAAGTTGGCAATCACGGCAGGCAGCTCCCATCCTAGCCGATTAGAGTCGAGCCCCAACTGCTGTAAGCTGCTACAATTTGTCAGATATTCAAGGAACAACCAGTCCTCAGGACCACTTGCTTCCAACTGATTGCCTCCCAAATCCAGAGAAACAAGAGCTTGCAGCCTCCCAATTTCAGAAGGTATCTGCCCGCTAAAATTATTAATGCCGAGTTCAAACATTTCAAGCTGTGAAATGTTTGACAACGAAGCTGGAATAGTTCCAGTGAGGCGATTCTCGCCCAAGAGAAGGTAATTAAGAATAGGAAGATTATTTCCAATATTGTCTGGAAGCCCACCTTCTAGCTGGTTCACTGCTAAGGATATGTAATAGAAAGACGATAAATTGAACAAAGAAGGAGGTATCGTGCCCGTAAGATTGTTAACGGGCAAGTGTAAGAAGCCTAGGTTGGTAAGTCGACCGAGGCTATCGGGGATTGGCCCCTCCAAATTATTCGACCAGAGTGACAGTCCATTGAGGAATGAAAGATTACCCAGAGAAGGGGGGATGACTCCTGTGAAACTGTTATTGCCAAGAAACAACGTCTGAAGCTTTGACAAAGATCCTATCTCTGGTGGAATTGTGCCGTGTAGCTGGTTGTTGCTAAGACCTATGTACCTAAGCTGAGAGCAATAGCTTATGTTGGCGGGTATCACACCTTGGAGTAAGTTGTCTGTCAGATTGAGGTAACGCAACCGGCGCAGGCGGGCGAGAGTGGAAGGGATCTCTCCAAAGAGATTGTTTCCATTGAGGGTGATTCTGCGAAGGAAAGTAAGGTTCCCTATGGAGGGAGAGACGGGTCCTGCCAGGCCGCGTGCAGGAAGCTCCAAGGCGACCACCCTCATGGGATGCCTGCGACTACATGCGACTCCCTCCCACACACACAAGTTTAGGGTCCCGTTCCACGAGCTCAGCACTTCGGACTTCGGGTCGATCATTTTCTTGAAAGCCAGCAGAGCCGCCAGGTCCGTCTCGTTGCCGTGGCCGAGCAAAACCGCGGCAGCTTTCGTGACATATATTGAAGATAGGAAGAAAAGAAAGCGCAATAGCACTGCCATCATGAAGGTATGTGAGAATTCTAATAATGGTGCATGTATCACACCATATATGGACAGGCATTAGTGCTTATCGTTTTATATACATAATAAGATATTCGCTTGTGCTCTCAAAGCATGCAGTTAGTCAAAAAGAAAAAAAATATAATATAAACTAAAATCCATCCTTCTAAAGAAAAGTAAGAGACCAACAAGTTGATTCGAGATCTCGCTATCAACCTCTTGGCCTAAAAAAAGTAATCTTTCTCGATAAAGTCGGTTGATTAGGACAAAATTGTATCTCTTAGGACAAAATTGCATCCCTTAGGAACCGTACGTGCACCTTTGGATGCATACGGTTCAAAAAAAATTGCGAAAAAAAAAAAGAATCAATGTGTCGATTCCAGTTTTATTTCTTTTTTTTTATGTAACAGGTTTTTTTAATGAAAGGTCTTCTATTAGACTTCGTTTGGTTCGGGGTTAAGTAAGAATTATCTATTCCAGGGATAGAGTTAAGTGCAGGAATAAGTTGAAGTTAGACGAATTTTACGTTTGGCTCGGGGATAAGAAAAATAGCGTTTGGTTTGTTAAGATGGAATAAGAAGAATAATGGATAGTTATAAATAGAAAATAATAATATTGTCCCTTTATTATATTTAAATTTAAATTTGTAATTTTTATATACAAAATATTAAATTTCAATATATAATTCTTAAATTTTAAAAATAAAAAATTTAAATTTAAATCTTTAAATCTCAAATTTGAAAATTAAAAGTTTTAAATTTTATATTTTAATTTCAAATTTAAGAACAAATTAAAATTAAAAAATATAAAATATTAATTTTTAAATTTAAAATTTTAAAATATATATTTAAAATTAAAATTTTAAAATTTAAAATTTAGAAATTTTAAATTAAAATTTAAAATTTTATTTTAAAATTTAAAATTTTATTTTAAAATTTAAAATTTTATTTTAAAATTTAAAATTTAAAATTATAAATTTATAAAAAATAAATTTAAATTTTAAAGTTGAATTTAAAAAATAAAAAATGGGTGGGATTAGCTAACCCCACCCCTTATTCTAGGGGAAGGGATGGATTTACTAACCTAAGGGGGGTGGGTTAGTAAACCCACCCCTCTTTTTTTCTTGTTTGGGGATAAAGGGGGGGATAACCCCTTATCCTCCCTTAACCCCGAACCAAACAGGGGCTTAAAAAAAACGAGATGAGTTTTGGCTCCCTTCCCTCTAAAAAAAAAAAAGAGATTACTGAACTTATTAAACTAACCTATCATTGATGTATTGTTTCATCGATATTAAAATCACGATGTCATTGTCTTGTTCCTGAATGGGCCCTTTCAATTCTTTTAGGTTCATGGTCTACCCCGGGAAAAGATCTGTCCGAATTTTGGTATCGGAATTGGTACCGGAAGAAGTATGAGAAATCTATATTATCAAAATTTTGACTTTTTCGGATCATTGGAATAGCTTATTTGGTTACTAATTGATTTGATTTCGGGATTGGAAATCATTAGTATTCTACTATAGAAACAGAAACCTCTTTTGGAGGTTTATAGTTTATTTGTTCGAGAAAACAGGATCCTTCATGATTGATCGTCTCGAACAATCTGTTGAAGATGTAAATAATAAGTCTTAAGCAAACTCGTTTATTCGTCTTATTACTCCACGTATTGCCAGATAGTGGATTTGTTTCTGTCTTTTGTTGAATCTTTTTCACGGCTCGATAGATAATTTGATAAGCCAAGATTTGAAATTATTTGAATGGTTTCTCTCACTGGTTGAGAGTAATCCTCACTATATTAAATATATAGAGTGCACAAAATATTACAAATGGTATGAAATGTATAAAAGAAAACAATTTGAAATTATAACTTTTTTTCTTGAGTAGATTGGAATCAATCCTGTATATATTCCATAAGTGATCCTTCACCATATTTGATTCTAATCAGTCCCTTGATCATCTCCATGAATATTTTCTTTTTGATGAACATCTTATTATTCACCATATTTGATTCTAATCAATCCCTTGATCATCTCCATGAATTTTTTTTTTTTGATGAGCATCTTCATTACTCCCCCTCAAACTAGGCAGTGGTCTGGAATACATGCCGAGTTTGGCTCGTAATTGTTGAAAAACAGATTTAGAAATTGGCTTGGTAAATACATCGGCAAGTTGGTGAGGAGAAGAGACAAACCGTGTGATCAAATGGCCAAGAGCCACCTTTTCACGTATAAAGTGATCAATCTCTATATGCTTACTACGAGCATGAAAAACGGGATTAACTGTCATATGTAAAGCACTCATATTGTCACAAAAAAGAAATGGAAGGTTTATCAAGCGTAATACCGAGATCACGCAATATAAAGGATAACCAAGTTAACTCTGCAGCAGTAGAAGCCATGACTCGATATTCAGCCTCAGCACTAGATCGAGAAATTGTAGATTGTTTCTTAACACTCCAAGATAAGCAATTACTTCCAAGAAAAGTATATATACCAGTGGTGGATCGACGAGCAGTAGGGCAGTCAGCCCAATCGACATCGGAGAAGGCATATAAATCAAGAGTACTTTGAGACAAAATTCGAATTCCAAAGTCAATAGTACCACTGACATAACGAAGAATGCGTTTGACATTTTGAAAATCTTGCATTGTCGGCGACTCCATACGTTGACATGCTGCATTAACAGAGAAAGAAATATCTGGACGAGTCATCGTCAAATATTGTAAAGCTCCAACAAGACTTCTATAAAGAACAGGATCTGCAAAAGGATGATCATTAAAAGAAAGAGCCTTAGCTTTTAAAGCCATAGGAGTAGAGACAGGTTTGCATGCAGTCATTTGAGCCCGGACCAATAAATTACGTGCATACTTTTCTTGCGTAAGAAAGAGTCCTTGAAAATTTTGAACTTCAATACCAAGAAAGTAGTGGAGTGGTCACAGATCTTTCATTGCGAATTCTCGAGCAAGATCATCAATAAAGGAATCAAGAAGTACCGAACTGTCACCGATTAAAATGATATCATCAACATATAACAATAAAATAAATTTTCCTTTATTAGTATGACATACAAAAAGGAAAGAATCAGTCGTGCTGCAATAAAAGTCAAGACCAAATAAAAATGTGCTAAAACGATCGAACCAAGCCCGTGGAGCTTGCTTGAGACCATATAATGCCTTTTTCAAACGACAAACATGAGTTAGACGGTTTGGGTCAATAAAATCAGGAGGTTGCGTCATATCGACAGTTTTATGTAGATGACCATGCAAAAAGATATTTTTAACATCTAATTGCCGAATAGGCCATCCTTTAGTTATGACAACGGTAAGTACAGTTCGAATACTACCTGGTTTGATAACTGAGCTGAAAGTTTCTGAAAAGTCGATACCTTCTTTTTAATTATACCCCTTAGCAACAAGTTATGCTTTAAGACGATCAAGATTGCCATCAGCTTTTAATTTTATTTTATAAACCCATCAACATCCGACGACATTCATGGTAGCGGGATGAGCCTGAGGCCTCTTTCTCCCCACTTTCCTTTCAATGGCGTTGGCCATCCCGGCTGCGTTTTGATTTAGACTCGTGGATTGTGGAGAGCCAAAGTGGTCGCTCCACTCTAAACCGTGGAACTTTTTTCCACGGTTTTTGACGAGTTGCTCTCACTACAAACAAGATGGCAATAAATTAAATGTGGCTTCTGCGTGCACTTCTATGCAAAAATCGTCAAATTTTTGTGTTGCTTGACCCTGTGTTCGGTGATTTACTCTTGCTAACAATTTTTTATACTCGTAAGGAAGATGGAAAAGAAAGAGAAAAAAAGAAGAAGAAGAGATTGTATTGAAATAGAAGGAAATAGAAGTTTTGGGATTTTTGATTAAGAGTCAGGTAAAGGTAGCTGAGTAACTAACTCTTCTAATTAAGTGGTTCATATCTGACATGAGGTAAGTAAGAGCAAAAAAGTATTAGTTGCTAAATAAATAAAATTTTATTAAAATAATAATAATAAACACGATACCAAATGAGGCCTAAACTAATATGTCTGTTTCATTCGCTTTGTATATAAAATAAACTCCGTAATAGTAGATGAACTTACTGACCGTCCCTAGTACAAGTGACAAAAGTTTGGTGGTTGGTACCCGAGTCCCGAGTTCGAATCCTAGTTGATTCATATTTTTAGCTAAGTTTATTTCTAAAAAAATAAACGAAGTGGGTAGCGTGCTACCTTTCTCTCAAAAAAAAAAGAAAAAAGTAGATGAACTTCTTTCTTTCTTTTTTAAATTGACTTCCTTTGAGAGGTTACAAATTTGTAATTTTGAAACTTTGGTTATCCATCTCTATTTACTTAGCTCTAAAAGCGTGACAGAAGGAGGGACTATTTGAGCTCACAGATTAGTCAATAACCATAAGGAGGCGTGCAGATTAGCTGCTAAGCTCCTGGTTACTACATAGTTCCTTTTTGTGAATCGTCGTGATTCATGAAGTTTCAAGCACTAATAATTGCAGATGGCGTGTGTTAATTTGCTCACGGACCTGCTCAGGTACATCGTTAGAATGTAATCTCGGCCGGGCAGCTCGTGGGCTGGCCCAGACCGGCATGGCTGCAAGCCATACTGGGCTGCACTCAGCCGGCCTACGGGACAGCAGGGGGTCGAACAAGCCGGGATGACATGGCCCAATTGTATTTTTCTTTTTTTTTCCTTAATATTTTTTTTATCTTCTCTCAAAATAATATAATTTTAACTATTTAATATATAATTTTTTAAAAAAAATTATCTTCTAAAATTATTTATTGCATAAATTATGACACTTACAAATAATAATAATTTTTAATTTTTAAACAGAAAAATTATAAATATTTTTTAAAATATATAAAAATGGTTGGTGGTTCTTCCTCCGCCTGGGGCATGTTTGTTTCACCGTAAGTGAACTTTGGGTTGAAGTGGACTTTGGGTTGAAGTGAAGTTCAGGTGAAAATTACTTCACTTCCGTTGTTTGTTTCAAGCTGTGGAAGTGAAGTTCTGGCAGTTCTGCTGTTTGTTTGGTAGTAAATAGATGATGTAGAAAGTGCAGTTCTCCACTTCCGCTGTTTGTTTCACCGAAAACTATTTAATCTGTACACCCCAGTTAAACTTACCTCCTAAATGATATTACTTTTTATTTTCTAACTTAGTAAATAATAAATTATAATAAATAAAAAATAATATAATTATATATAATTATAAAATAAAATTATTAACAAATAAAATTATAATAATGCAACAAATAAAATATAATTATAATAATGCAACAAATAATATTGCTGTCAGATACCACACCAACTAATACACAATAAACTAAATTTCATCATATTTTAGACATGCAATCTAAATAAAAAAATTAATCACTTTCCTAATTAAACATATTTAGATGAAAAAAAAAAGGAGGGCTTTTTTTTTGGGGGTCTGAAAAGAAAAAAAAAAGGTGGCGTGAGAGGGAAGAGAAGAGGGGGAGAGTAACCCTAAGAGAAATAGTGTAATTAAGTTCCCAAATCACTTCCTTCACCTCACCGAAATTGACTTCGCCTCCTAGGAGGGCGAAGTCAATTTCCCCATTTTAGATGAACTGTACTTTCGACCGTAATAATATTACGGTGAACCAAACAGCGAAAGTGGTCAGTTTTTACCGAAAACTACTTTTTCCCTCTCCACTTACGGTGAAATAAACATGCCCCGGCTGAAAGTTAGTTCCGTCTAGGATTCGTGGTGAGTCGTGGCCTGAAAAAAAAGATGGTTTGGCGTAACACTGATCTGAATCCGCATCATGCGAGAGTGGTGCGTTGGTCAACTATCGGCCGTGTGAGCACCATGCACACTACACTGTTTGGTCAAATTTCACGCAAAAAAAAAAGTAATCCACAGGTGTAAAAAGGAAAAACAAAAGCAAATTAAAAGGATATATATGCGTACGGAACGCAGATGCAATTTTTGTACATCAAGAGCTTTCTTCCAATAAGAATTTAGAAATAGAGAAACAGCTGTTGCGCATGAAAATTTCCAGTTTCCCGTACACCAAATATTGAAAAAAAAAAGCCCAAAAAGTTTTCTCGGATCCGCATCTCGAGGCGCAAATTAAAGGTCGGCGGAGAAGGCTATACGGACACGTTCGAGCGGCAGAGTTTGCGACCGATGGGACCCACCACCACCACCACCACCCGCCTCGTCCTCCCTCTCTCTCCGCAGGTGAGGCAACGGTCCATTTTTCGACCGTTGGAGACTCTCCTCATGCTTGCTGTAGCCTGTAAAGGGCCGGTTGAAATCCAAAAACCAGCAATCCCTATCCCCACTACGCGTGCGACCAACCTCATCCGTCCGATCAGCCCCGTTTCCGTGCCATAATCTCCCTCCGGATATATTATATATATATAGTGATACTTGCATTCCCAGCATTACCCTCTCGTGGCGGTCGTGTTAAATATTACCGAATAAAATCCCGACCCTCCGATTATTATTGTTTTGATTCATAGAAGTGGCCAACGCAGGAAAAGAACCCGGAAGCTGCGGCCTGTGGAGGATAAATTAGTAATTTCAGAAATCCGGAGTTTGTTTGTAGGCCGAGTACAAATTTTTTTGGAATTAAGTTTGAGCGGATAGAGATGCAAATAGAGCTGAGAGCGGCGGGTCACTCACTCTTCTGTGGAGCTGGCGAGCAGAGCTCTCTATGATAGCCAACGGCTGAGACCTCATAGTTGTAGATCCGACGGTTCCAAACGCCATCCCGCTTTTTTATATCTCGCAGCTCCCCCGCTCCTCTTCTTCTCTCCCCCATTTTCCAGAAGCATCTCTCACTAGAGAGAGAGAGAGAGAGAGAGAGAGAGAGAGGGATTGAGCAAGGGCGATGATGATGATGATGATGATGATGGGGTATGGTAGGAGGAGTAGGTCGATCAAGGCAGCGGCGGCGTCGGCGGCGGCGGTGGTGTGGGCGGCGGTGGTGCTCCGTCTCGCGGGGCCGTCGATCGTGGGGTTTGTGGTCGATGATCTCCCCCGATTGTACGGATCCGTCCTGGAGTGGCTCACCCCGCCGTACCTCTACCTCGTCATCAACGCCATCATCCTCTCCATCGCCGCCTCCTCCCGCTTCAGCGATAACCCCCCGGAATCCGGGCCCCCGACGACCATCTCCGTCGCCTCTCCGGCGCCCCCGGAAATCGATGCCTACGACGCTGGCGAAGTTACGGGAGTGGCTGCGGCGGCGAAGGCTAAAGATGAGGAGGAGGAGGAGGAGGAGGAGAAGAAGAAAGAAGTGGAGGAGGAGGAGGAAGAGGAGTTCGTGATATCGAGGTCGAGCTGGTCGCCTAAGCGGAGGAGGAAGACGACGACGACGACGACGACGACGACGGAGATTCCGACGACGGAATGCTATTCGAATTCAAGGGAGGAGAAACCGCTGGTTTCCTCCAGGTTCAGCCGCAGGAAGAGCGCCAGGCCCAGCCCCGACGGTACGGCAAATCTCAACCCACGGCCCATGAAAAGGCCCAATCTATTTTAGAATGCCAATTATGTTTTTTTTTTTTTATTTTAATTTGAGTTCGAATGGTATTGCTGTGAAATTAATTAAGCAGGGAAGGTGCTGGGGGTGGTGCGGCCGAAGCGGAACGAGACGCTGGAGAGCACGTGGCGGACGATCACGGAGGGGCGTGCGGTGCCGCTGGCTCGCCACCTCAAGAAGGCGGACACGTGGGACGCGCGCCCCCGCGCATCCGCCGACGATCCGGTGGCGATGCGGAAGTCGGAGACTTTCCAGGAGCGGACGAGGAGGGCGTCCCCGTCCCCGTCCCCGTCCCCGTCTCCGTCCCCGTCCCCGTCGCCGTCGCGGGGGTCGGGGGGGAGGCTGAGGAGGGGGGAGGCCTCGCTGGGGCAGGACGAGCTCAACCGCCGCGTGGAGGCCTTCATTAACAAGTTCAACGAGGAGATGCGGCTGCAGCGCCAGGAGTCCTTCAAGCAATACATGGACATGATCAACACCAACCGAACCAGCAATTAATTCATCGGTTAATTAGTTAATAAATTACTGAAGCAGAATGGTGAAACTCGATATATTTAAATAGCACAGCTGCCCTGCGTGAATGGAGAAAGATCATATACATATACATGAGGAGAACGGATGAGAGAGTAACTAGGAAGAAGAGAGTCAATGTGTGTTATATTATATAACTACTCCCTTAATTTCTTTGGGACTCGGAGAATTTTGGTGTGTTTGGTTTCTTTGGTTGTAATCTTTTGTGATGTCGGATATTCTTTTAATTCGTTGATTTGTTTAGCTTTCCATAACAAGCTTGGAGTGCGTGGTCTGTGTGTTTCCTTCATGGTTAATTTGGTCGCTAGTTTGGCTATTTAATACTAGAGAAGAGAAATGCTTCTTGGACATGTATTACTGAGGCCATTGTTCCCTTTCTAGGATATGTGCAGCAGGCCTAAAGTTGAGCTTCATTTTGGGCTACAGTCCAATAAGATCTAAGTCTACAGTCTTGGCCTGTGGGTCTTATAAGTTTACGAAAACTTAAAAGCTTAATTATCTTGGGCTATGGTCGAATAAGACTATAAGCCCATAGTCGTGGGCTAAACCCTCTCCTAGGTTGGTCGGGCTTGCGTAGTTCTCGCTTTAAGCCCGTTCTAAAACAATCCAGCTTAGTTAAGCGGCACTGGTTTCGCTTTAAAGCGTGATGAGATTTTGACTCGATCAAATGCGAAGCCGTACGCCATAGCCTTTCCTCTCTACTTTCCCCCCTCTTTCCCGTCGCTTCCTTCGGAGAAGATATACCCCATAGCGTGCCCTCTCCTTCCTCTCCATCTCGAATACATCCTGAGCCTCTAGAAACTCTAATAGCTTTCTCCTCCGACGACGACGACGATCGGATCGAAGCCAACCCACCCACAGGAGAGCTCTATCGTCGTCGAAATCTAATAAGATCCTCCGACGAAACCCTAAAATCCCTAACCCTAGCCCGATCTCGACCTCGATCTCCCGGAGGTAGTAGCGCGGTAGCGAAGGCGAAGGCGAAGGTGATGGAGGTGAAGCTGTGGCACGACAAGCGGGAGCGGGAGCTCCTGGACAGCCTCGCGGATCTGTACGCCATCATAAAGACGACGGAGAAGCTGGAGAAGGCGTACGTGCGGGACCTGGTGCCGTCGGCGGAGTACGAGGCGGAGTGCCTGAAGCTGATCGCCCAGTTCAAGACCCTGTCCTCGTCCCTCCGCGACGCCGTCCCCTCCGTCGACCGCTTCGCCGACGCCTACAAGATGGACTGCCCCGGCGCCCTCAACCGCCTCCTCGTCTCCGGCGTCCCCGCCACCGTCGAGCACCGCGCCTCCGCCTCCTCCGCCTCCGCCTCCGGCGCCGCCTCCTCCGCCTCCGCCATCGCCCAGTGCGTCCAGCACTTCATCACCGCCATGGACGCCGTCAAGCTCAACATGGTCGCCGTCGACCAGGTCCACCCCCTCCTCTCCGACCTCTCCGCCTCCTTCGCCAAGCTCGGCGCCATCCTGCCCCCCGACTTCGAGGGCAAGGTCAAGGTCAGGGAGTGGCTCGCCAGGCTCGCCAAGATGGGCGCCGCCGACGAGCTCACCGAACAGCAGTCCAGGCAGCTCCACTTCGATCTCGACTCCTCCTACAACGCCTTCATGGCCGCCCTGCCCAGCGCCGGATCCTGATCCCTCTCTTGCTACTCGCCCGCGCCGGCGCCTGTCTTAGGTCGTTTCTTTCCCCCCCCCACACCTCTCTCTCTTGTATCATCATCATTAGTTAATTCCGTCCGGTGTTTCGGCTTTGTTTCGGTGTTGTAAAGAAAAGACCTGCCGCTTTTGCTGCTATTGATCAGATGTGACCTAATAATTTGCCGCATGCAAACAAACTGCTCCTTATGATCTATGATGATGCGCTCTGATTTGTAGATAATAGATTTGTGCTGTTTTGGCGGGTGTAGAAGGGTTCGAATGATAGATCCAGGAATAAAAAGAAAATATATTGTGTTTTGTGTTCGCTATCAGGTTAATATATACATCTGATGAACCTAGAGTTTGCTGCATTTGATTTTAACCCACCTCTAACTTCTATTATTCAGCGAAACAAAAGAACCTTTTTCTGCACATAGGTTCTGTAGTTTTGCACTCCAGCCAGTCTATTTGGGATTCACGTATGGTGTTACAAGGAGGACTGCCTGGTAAACAGTATGCCAATATAGGCTAAATTCCTCATTGCATTGTAAGCAAGGGAAACTGATTTTAATCATTCATGTCAAGGTTTTGTTCTCTAATTTGTTGATTTTGAGTATTGCTTGGATTGTTTAGTATACCAGAATCACAGGTACAAACATTGTTAATACTGAGAGTATATGCACAGAGAGAGTGAACTTACTAACAAGGAAGCATATGGTAATCTTCC
Organism: Puya raimondii; assembly: GCA_016920855.1. Taxonomy (NCBI): domain Eukaryota; kingdom Viridiplantae; phylum Streptophyta; class Magnoliopsida; order Poales; family Bromeliaceae; genus Puya; species Puya raimondii. Next base: position 103,174,506 of record JABWPP010000050.1, on the reverse strand, counting down.
GCAGATAACAGAGATATTTTGAGATTTCTCCAAAATTTTATAGATTCCTCTTCCTGATTGGGTCCATTTGCTATAGAAATCGCAATCTTTGAAAGATACACGATGACTGTTGGATGGTGGTACCAAAAAGTTGATTCTCATTTCTATCTTTGGAGTTTGGATTATGGAAAACTAAGTTGAGGTCCAAGGATAGTGATTGTGTCCAACAATTAGGAGATTGTGTCTTAATATTTTTAACTTGACTTTATTGTTGAAATAGTTAAACTTATCTGATAATCGTGTGATGCCATATAATTCTTTAGTTAGATGGTTTTGGTTGTGCTGATTTTGAATTTTCGTAATTTCAATAGCAGTTGTGGTGCGTTATCAAGTCATGTCCATAATTAGTGCCGTGTAATCCAAATGGTTACACCGCCTAATCAAGTAGCGTTTTTGTTTTGAATCCTATCTTACAGCCTTCTTTTTGGCAATACGCAGAGTTAGATGCCATTATGGGAATCATCATTTTGTCCGTATGTCTGCATCTAGGTCACAATGCTAAAATTAAGTAAGAAGCTTGTGTTTTTCTTTTTCAGAAGAAATACTGAGCAATCAGCAGATTAACATCAGAAAGTGTGCTTTCTGAGTTTGTTGTGTGATATTTACTCGGAGTAATATGACTTACAGATTGGTCTTTGTCGTGTTGAAAGATTGTTATTTTGATGATGATCGAAAAAGTGCTTGTCGCAAGGTTGTTATTTTTAATATTGAGATCATTGTGTACTTTCTGATCTCTGTAATAAGGATAACCTTTTCAAATCTGAGGTGATTGTTCTGCCTGCCCCTTTGGAAGGTAATCAATTGAATTGAAGGGAGTGTTGTCCGTTGTTGCTGATTAGATTCTTTAATGGAATATTGCTATTTTAGTTGAGGAGTTAGACGCTGGTAGCTAAAACATGGGTTAGTATTCGACTGGTTCTAGTAGTTTGCATTTTGCATTGGTGGATTTTTTTCCCCATAGTTGTCCCTCTCACTTTGCTAGTTTAACTTCTCGCAATTGCCAAATAAATATCTGGTGAAGTGATAGTATTCAGGATTTTTCTGACGAGTCTAAGGAGCTAGAAGTGCAATCTCAGAGCAATGGAACAGCCAAATTAGGTGAAGAAAATGATTCTGTAGCTACATCTAAAAATTACAAAAATTAGTGTAGTAGATATTAAATTTTGTGAGGAATTAGCATGCCTGGCTTTGTTTTAGCACCTATTTTAGATTGAAGATGAGTAGGATCTCCCCTTATTAAAGGCTGCATTCGTAGACCTATGCATATTTGTAGCTCTGACATATAGTTAATCATTAACTGATTGTAATAGAAGCTTTAGAGTAGATTCATTCTGTATACGATTGTTGATTAGCTGAAGAGGATATTTTTCTATACTTCATGTCAAAATTCATCTAGTAATCCTGAGTACTAATGTTTTTTCTCCAAAGAAAGCATAAATTATCGGTAAACAATATGGCATTGCATAACTCCTTTGGTTAGTTCGAGTACTCATGTGATCAATATAAATAGTGCTATATTACATGTTTGCATTCCCTATCTGATTTTCTTCCTTGGAGTTGATTTAATCCTCTTGAAAAGAGTTGAAAGTGTCTGATTTTCTTTGGTTAATGATTTCTCTCTACCCACTTGGCATGCATGTTCTATTAGTACTGCAAAAGCTTGGTCTGATGCTTGGTTTGCCAGAGGAGAGCATTATCTTCCTCAAGCACAATGTTGTAGGATTGTTCTTCGTCTTGAATCATAGCATTAGCCTTTTCCCAGTCTCTTATTGTATAGTTGGATTAGATGGCACCTCAAGCTTTGCTCTTTCATCTGCAAAATTCCATGAATTGTAGTTTACATATATTGCACAAATACCATTTTAGTGGTAGATAATTATTTATATTTTCTAGAAGAATTGATAGGATGGATGAGCTGTTACTTTTAGTGTGGAAGCGAAACCTAGAAGTTCGTAGCATTCCTCTAGAAGAGCTTGCTCGCTGCTAACCACCCGTGTGAGATCCAGTAACATTGGTGCTATCTTCTGAGCCTTTAACCACATTACATTAGCAGCTCAGTTTGTTGGTAGTAATACAAATGCCAAGCAGGTTTTACAATCTAGATTCATTCAGGTTAGAATGTGCGTCAGAAAACCGTCGAGTGTGAGTTGATCTGACAGCACATGGATCTGTGCTTCTTGGCATCTTGTAGAGCAAAATAAACAAGATCTTAATTGTGCTATAATGTTACTTACTGTTGGTATGAATCCATTCATTGCAGTCTGGATGGTGCCAGTATGATCCATCGCTTGTCGAAGTGTTGAGGAGAGAGGCTTTAGGTCTGCCTACAAAGTATTCGTCAACTGGTTCAGTAATTAAGGTTTTGCTAGATGACAATTATAGAGTTATGATTACTAGTATAGATCAGGTAGTGAATAGTAGTGACTAGGTCTAAATCTATTTCTCTGTCAACCGTAATATTAGCTTTGTTAGTATCAGCATACATTCTCTACAATACGAAGTTTGGAGGTGAGTCGACAACATACCGTAGCTCCATCAGTAAGAGGCACCTTGGAGACTGCAGCCTGCAGGCGGTCGTTGGTGGTCGAGAGGGCCGATGCGTGCTGCCTCTCCATGGTCCCCCATCCTTCCAGTCCCTCCATCTGCCACCATTATGTATGTACACATGTCATATAACCACTGTTGCCACCGCCATCAATCGATACTGCTTGTGCCGTAATAGTTGTCTACGTTATTGTTTTTCATTTGGTTCGTTTGCTTTTCTTATTAAATTGATCTTGGGTAAGCAGAGATGTTATTTGATATGTAGTTTTCTTTACACCAGCACTAATTACATGCAAGCAAAGAGGGAAGGTATGTGATATTATCATTAGGTGGTATGGTAGGGACCATTTAACTGACCTGGGAAAAGAGAATGGAGCGAAGCTTAAGATGGAGCTTCTCCTTGTGTAGCTGCACCCTTTTGTGCGCCTCCCTCCTCTGTAACTCTGAGATTCTGGCCCATGCGCTCAGCAGCTGCGCCTACACACACAGTATGCTTGCTCAATTTTTGTTGCAAATGAAAAGGTGTTTATCACTTTAACATCCTGTACTGACTATGTCGGCAATCAAACATCTGCAGATGATTTTTGAGGCTCAATTTTTCATGGATGGTTTGTTGAAATAGGAGATGAAATGAGTGGATGGGAGGATTCAGTGCACAGGGATGTAGGAATAAATTTGTTGCTGCCAGTAATATTTCCTGATTTCCATTTAGGTGGGATAAAGGAAATCGTCACGAACCTGGGCGCTGGCGAGCTTGACTCGATTGACGGCGTCTGATTTCGCGTTGACGAATCTCCACTGGATCAGACGGTTGTTCATCATCCTAAGCTGATGCCCGGCTTCCCCTGCTACATGTGCCGAACTCGACTTCCTCTTGAAGAGATGGTCCAACCCCAAGCTTATCAAGCTTCCAACCTTCCTCCCCTTTGCCGGGCTTGGTGGTCGCAGGCTTGACAAAACCTTCCCCGCTGCTGACGTCGCATTGACTGCTGGAGGCGACGGGGGACGCCGGCCTGGTGACAGCGCCCACTGCATCGTCGTTGCCTGTCCAACCGATCTCGCCCTCATGAGCGCCGACGACTTGACAGACCTTGCGGTTGATACGTCGGCTGTCTCGCTGCGCTCAGATTCGGAGCTTGCATAGTCGCGCCCGACGGCATTATCGATGATCCGTCCCGGAGTTAGGGTTACATCATGGCGAGGATTTGAGATGATCCGTCCGGGAGTTAGGGTTACATCATGGCGAGGACTTGAGGATCCGTACGATGGGATCTTATTGCTGATGTAACGCGTGGATCTGCCCTTGGACGCTGATCTTGCGATCTTCTTCTCTTTCTTCTCGTTCTTGTCGTGATTGTCCGTTTCAAATCGGCTGAAGTAGTTTGAGCTGCTCTTCTGGCGGAAGAGTGGTTCTGGCGGCGGAGCAGAGTTATTGCGGTCTGAGAAGAGGGAATTTTGGTCTTTGTGGAGGTGATCAGCGAGGGTGGTGGGTTGCTTCTTAGAGGAGGGCCAGAGGCTGCCAGAGAGGGTGCTAGTGCTAGTGCTGGTATTGGTGCCGGAGACGGAGGAGGAAGAGGAGGAGCGGCGGCGATCGCGGGGCGAGGATGCGGGAGAGGAGGCCGGAGAGGTGACGAGGAAGCGCGATGACACCTCGCGAGGCGGCGTTCTCCATGGTGCATGCCTTGCCTCCATCTCCCTCACGCACGCTCTGCTTCTACAGTGACAGAGAACAACCGGGCCTGCAGGAATAATTAAACTTTGGTGTAGAGATGGTTTAGTGTAGTTTTGACTTCGCCTTAGGCTTGTTTTGAATTTTTGGTTGGGGGTGGCTAACGGAGGAGAGCCACGTGGCGCTAGAGGAGATCTTGCCGGCTGTCGATGGGTTCGAGGTTTCGCCATGCACGACGCTTTTTGCGAGAAGGTTGTTGTGATACTGATACTATCAGCACGTTAATTACTAATTAGCGACCCCAGAATCTCTTTTACAGGACAGTGCAATGAGTAGTTTAGCTTTATAAATTTTAGATAGCCACGGGCTCTTATCGAGTCACATAGTACGCCGATTTTGAAAGTGCAAATCAATAACTTAAGCCTAGTTTGGCATTACGGTACTTTAAAAGCACCGTCTTCATATTTTAGGTGCAACTTTTCATATCATATAATGCTGACTAAAATGCGTGGATAGTACATGTACTATCCTGATAGTTCGAGTTGGATTTTATACTTTTTAACTTTAATTTTTAAACTTTTACTTGCATTGCACTTTTGGTCTATAATTGTCAAAAATATTCTCTCTTTCAAGAATTATGATTTTATTTTTTTTGCATAACTTCTAATCCGAACATGGTTAAAAAGGCCATCTTACAAGACTTCTTTTATTCTTCACGGACTAAATCGTAATATATGTCAAACTTGAAAGGCAAAAAGTAGTAGGACCAACTTGCAACATCGGGTAGTACAAGGACTATCCATACATACGCTGTTTGCTTGGTGTAAAAAGATTTTTCAAAAGAAAAAAAAAAAAAAAACCATATATTTTCGTGATTTGAGTAGTTTTCCAATTAAGTAGTAACACAGAGTTATGTATCCCTACATAATAGGGTGAGCAAGCGTTGAGGCCCAATTTAATGTGAGTTCCCCTGCTACGACTGATTAAATTTCCCGTCAAAAACTAAAACTTTCTATTTTGGGTAAGTTACGAGACATACACAAAAACGACTTTACCCTAAATAGAAAGTTTCCAGTTTTCGACAAGAAGTTGCCGGGCCCGACGTTAAATGGGCCTTACGCGGGGCTGAGTCAAAATCTGAACAGGCCGAGATAGAGACAAGCTGGGCCTCACCAAAGTCAGAGTAGACATCGATTTAGAAGGCCGGTGTGGGACAAAGCCCAGCCCAAGATGGCATGGCCCAATTAAATTCCGAACTCTGAACGGGGCTAACGGAAACAGTAGGCGGGGTCCACACAGTGGCTCAATACGGACCAAATGGGCCTAGGAGCGGTTTCGCAAGGTCCATTTAACGTGAGGCCCGCTGATGCGGCCAATAAAAAAGCGTGAAAACTTTCTATTTCAGGTAAAGTCATTTTTGGCCTGTCTCGTAACTTGCCCAAAATAGAAAGTTTTAAGTTTCGACGGGGTTTAGTCCAATCTGTGCGACAGACAATCTCGCACCTCGCGCGGTGCCTCTCTCCCTGTGTGTCGCTTTCTTCTTCACTAAATCTTTCACTTAACACCTAGAATTTTATTTTTTTTAATTTAATTAAACTTTTAATATTATTATTATTATTATTATTATTAGTTTCTAAGCAAGTACCTTCTTTCAATTTTGTCACGTGTCCCTTTCAATTTTAATTATCAGGTTACTTTAACAGAATGAGCTTAATTGAATGAACACAAGAATGTTGGGGTACCAACTGGCAAAATATGAGAGCTGCTTGAGAAAGTAAAACTGACAAGAGTTTGCCCTTTCTATCAGGGTGGAGCAGAAAATTCTCCTTCCATGCACGGAAGAGAAAGGGATTCGAACTTCAGCTAGCGAAAAGTAGAGCCCAACTGTGGCATATACAGAAACCAAAGTTCAAACACTTACCAGAACAAATTTGTTATATAAACCTATTACAAAATTAGACATCTAGTTTCCACGTACAATCATCCAGCCATTAATTATCATAATTATCATATGAAATTCAGAAAGCCTGAACTAGCTGTCACTTACACAAGCTGGACTCACAGAAACCTTAAGCAATCTTCCCAATTAAATGAACATTACAACAGGAGATTAAATAACAAGAAGAGAATCCATGTAAGGCCGCCATCTCAACCATTCTCCGACTAAAAGCTCAAACATGGAGGATGGTAGCAGGAAACTACAGTGTGCCCGAAGCCCGAGTATCCTATTTGAAGGCCACGTAGAACAATATTAAGTGGCAGGATCCCGTATAAGTTTCATAATGCCTAAAGCATCAGATTTCGGCGACGGCTCCTCCTCCCTCTCCGGCTGTATGTTCAAATCAATCTGGGCCTTAAGAGGAGAAGATAACGGCACCATCACCTTCTTATGCTCCAAGACCTCATCCGCAAGATCTTCATTACTCACAATAACTTTCCTAGGGGAGACGCCGTTGCTGTTGCCATTGCCATTACTGTTGGTGTTAATAATGCTACCAGTTGATGAAGGATCATGCCCTAATGCCTGTGGCAGCAACACGCCAGTGGCTGGAGGGAGAAGCTGCTGCTGCAGCTCTTTCTGCATCTGCTGCTTGCGAGCAGTCTCTGCCTCCTGGCGCTTCTCACGCCGGAGCATGAGGGTCCGGAAACGGCGCTTCACTGTTAAGCAGACATTGCAGGTGCAGGTCTGCTTGTGCTTTGGGCCCTTCCCACTCGGGGGTTGGATGCACACGATGCACGTACACCCAGGTCGGTGCCGCGGATGCCTTGTAGTCGGCTGCTGCGAGGCAGATGAGCTGCTCGGAAAAGCCGCTTCTGCCTCCCCCAGAATGGCCAGGTTGGCCAGCGTGTCGAGCCCGTCGGAAACTTCAATGTTCTCGGCTTCTACCTTCACTTTTGGCCTTCTCGAAGGTCCTGCAAGTTCACAAAGGAATTGACATTATTATAAGCTCCTTATTACTTAAATAACATGCTGCATAAGGGCTTCGCACAGCTTTCCCCTACATGCAAAAAGAACATTGACTTATTTCCCGAACTCAAATACCAAAATGGAGTGGAGCATTGCACCAAATCAAAGATAATCACCTTCACCGTAAAAGGAATTACAATTCAACATATTCTCCGGAAATCGACAGGCCATTTTCCACCTCATTTCACACTGCTGTTAACTCTTCATAACCAGGGTATTAACCAACTTGGACACTCCCAACAATATTTTAAACAAGCAATGAGCGGTCTAGCATTCTTGCCCATTTCCACAGTTACATATCACTCTTCGTATTTAGGACAACTCTTCTTAATGCTAATATAAATCACTTTTATTTTTCGCTTCTTACCGACTTAATATACACACTTTAAACTCTGTAAGGCTTCTGCATCACTAGACCAGGCCAATATTTGTAATGCCACTTAATTAAAAAAGAAAAAAAAATCCTATATAAATATTCCTTCCTCAAATAGATGGCAGTTTTAGTTATTCCCTTTCTCCCTATTAGCAACGAAACACTCATCCCAGCATTTTTGTTCACAGACTATCCACCAGTGAAGCAACAAAGGGATTGTTGTACAAAAAACAATCAACTAGTTAGACAGAATAGAATATAGGGGCATGAAGTGTAACGTACCACTTTTAGTAGGAATCAGTTCGGCTAGCTGCTCCAGGCTTAACTCCTGTGCAGATAAACATGAGGACCTATAAATACAGAGAAGGAACACGTGAGTTTTGAATTGGAAAGGGTAAGAAAATGAGAATCACATGGATTCATAGAAGCCAAAATTGTCTAATTTGCCACTAGTCACAACATGCTGCAACAATTTCAGAAAAGCATGAAGAGTTCTACCATAAAATGTCACCTCTATCGACATGGAACATCTATTTTGCATAAACTTAATCATTGAAAAACAAGAATGGCTATTTTTGAACACGTATTAGAGACAAGGTGTGAATAGAATTCATGTGTGACAGTCAAAATTCCAGTTCACCTTTCAGGTTCCCATTTGTTGTCAGAACATAGAAATCTATAAGGCAGAAGCGCATCTACAGGCAGCTTCCTCCACTTTGAACATTCCTCACACTGAGCCCATTGATGACTATCACTGATGAACAACAGTTTCTTTGTTAGCACGCATAAAAATAAATTGTTTTTGTCAAAATTTTGTTATAGAAATGATACAACAAAAATGCAAAAATATTCCTCGATTGTAATAAGATATTCCTCATTAGCATGCAACCTTGTAATAGAGTTTTCTAGTTTAAAAGCTATGGACGGAGAGGTTACCCGACTAGGTTTGTAATAAAATACGTCCTCTTTCCAAGCACTGGTGCTTCCTGTTCATGATATCAATGTCAACATAATAAGTAGATTTGCTATTTACTCAAACAACTGCATGTACAGAAATATCCAAAGAAAAATATAAGCAGAATATTGCAATTACCAATAAAGATCAGTGACAGAATTTAGACATCGAATTACTGGGCCAAAGAAATGGGGGCACCATCTAGTTAAACATAACAATATCTGAATATATTTTCAAGGCAAGACGGCTCACATTACACTAGTTAAGTTTAATATTATACCATCTAGCAAAAGTAAAGAAAATTAAGAAAGATTATCAGCTCATTCAAGTTTCTTTTCACGCAACAGATGTACCTATGAATATCGAGTAGAGAAACTTCCACTGCGAATCGAATAAAAATAATCAATAAGCAATCAAATATCAACATGTACAACAAAATATTGAACTAAAAAATAATCAAACGTGCATTGATCTGATATCAACAAAAAAAGGGTACTTGGAGCTTTCCAAGTTGACCTATGGCTTCCTTAAAATAGCTGGCAGCAGAAGCTCTTATTCAACACCTATTACCACAAGCACCACAATATTTGAAGTAAGAAAGGATCGTATCTTTGTTCTTCTACTCATCAAGTGTTTCATACATCTGAGCAACTGACTACATATTTAACTAGAAAATTATCCCCTATGTATTTTGTAACTTGAAAATTACTTTGAGTTTGCACATCAAATAGACAAAAGATTGAAAAAGAAGCTTGGATAACCAGCCTAGAACAAAAACTCCCAAAAAACCTACCCTCATCTATTTAGATAATATGAGATTGATATGTCTTTATTACAAGAAATCATTCCAAAGCTTTAGTCAAATGAAAGTTGCAGAGTGACGTACCTCGTATTCCTCAAATTCATGGCCTTCAATGACAACAACAGAAGGAACAGAGTTAGGAGGCGGACGGAGCAATTCTTGAGCCTCTTCCCATGACAATTTCAACTCCATCGAGTCCTCATTTTCAATCCTTAGACGTTTACTCTTCGAACCAAGTGAGCTTCCTTTCCTTTTACTAGGGCCATGTGAAGACTTAGCGAGAGGTCCATCCTTTTGTATAAATCCTCCTTTGTCAAACTTAGGCAAGGTTGCCTGGTCTCCATTATAAGTAGGATTTCTTGATTCTATAATGCCTTTAGGTGGTCGAAGAGGGATGTTTGCATTTGAGTCCACAGCGGTGCTTTCATTCCCACCCTCTGGACCAGACTTCACAGTTTGAGCTTCCTGCCAATGTAAATTTTTATTAAAAAGAAAGTCCTCAAATGAGAAAGGCCTACTTCATCTTTTCACAGTGCATTCTTAGCAATAATTGGTAAAATCTGACTAGAGGCCATACTTCTGCAAATTGATAAAGAGAAGGAAATCATACCTAATAGCAAATATAAACAAGATAACATTGATACAAAGAAACAAAAAAAAGGGTGTCTAACACATTGCCATAGTACTACGACTAAAAGCATCAATTGTACCTCTAACTCAAGCACAACTTCCTAACCAATATATCTTATGTAACATTGTTAATACGACTCAAGTGGTTTTCAGATAAGAGCATAGATTGATGAGAAGAAATAGCTTGAACTCCAACTCTGTATTTAACAACCATCATCTAAAATTTAGAAATACGTCATCGACCTAGATATCGGATTTGATATTTTAATAATTATTTCAATTGCGCTAGTAGATTTTGTCTCCACATAAGCAGATTTTGATCCACATATAACAGATTCAATAGCAAACAAAAACCAAAAAAAAACAAGCACGCATACTCCACAGACAAAAGCATTAATTGTGTCATCAACTGTTAAGTAGTTTAGAAAGTAGTAACAAATGTAATATAATAACATATTTATAAACTTGATACAGACTTGTTCTGCTGAGATACTAGAGGCCTTTCTAAATCCCATGACCAGCTTTCCTTCTGGATCAATTCGGCTGAATGTTACTGCAAAAGGAAGGAAAAAAGGAACATTCAAATCTCATGAAGGAAAAGGGAACACTCAAATCCCAGTATATAATCATATTTGACAGGAACAGTTCAAAAGAAATAAAAAACAAACCAAAGCTATTAGCTTCTCTGCACTTGTTAACATTAACCTTCAAGCAAATGCTAGTTGTCAAAAACAAGAGAAACTGGCATGAAAAAATAATAGTCTAATTACGGTAACGAGATAATGTTAGAGACATAAATTGTAAATCAGCAAATGAAAAGATTAAGTGGGAAAAACTTAGAAACATGTAGGTACAATACATTGCAAGTTATTTTCTACCAACAACAGATAAGTTATGCCGTAAAAGCATCATGGAACAAAGTAAGGCTTCAGAGGTTGGGAGCTACAGCATAACTTTGTAAGTGAGCATGTTTGCATTATGAGAGAGAGAGGGAGAGAGACCTGTATCACCAGCTTGCAACTGCATTGATTGAATACAAGGTGTAACACCTTCCAAGACATACATTCTGCTATTATTATTAGGCCAGTAACGAAACTGAAATACCCATTCCTTGCCACTTGCATCCTGGACTTTCAAAGGAAGGCCTTCCGGCTGATTTATTGCAGGAAAGTATGCCTGTACAATCATAAGCATTCTTTCATGAAAATTTATTTCTATCAGTTAGAATACATTTTTCTAACTGTTGATTCAGAAGAAAGAATTCAATTAGAAGTTTGAATAGCCAAAAGGGTTATTCTAGAAATGTAATAGTATAATGTATTTAAAACTATAAATTAATTTCAAGCCTCTAAAAAAAAAGGTCAAGCTCTGTACTGAGAAGAAAAATACACTTCTGCAACTGCCACAATATAATAACATAACGAAATATCGGCCCCAACATCCACGCTCAGTGATTCATCAGGTAGACAGCTAAATAAAGCTAGTCTACACCAACAGCTACTTGTAAATGAATAGAAATTTCACTCTCTAGAAAACAGAAACAGCATAACTAGAAAAGTAACTGTTTCTTCCAAAATACTAAAAAACAAAGTCAAACATCCTGGTTGAAAGATGCAAAAGGAGAACACAAGCATTCATGGAGACTGCAGTTGCCTCTACAATTTTGTTACTCTAGATCCACAATTACTACCACATTAGAGAATATATAGACGATGTAGAAATTCTTTGATCCTCAAGACAGAAGGAAAATAGAATAAAGTACTATTGTAATGCACATAAAACCTAAGACTAACCTCAGCACATTTCTTTGGTAGCACAAGACGCCCAATCCGGCCAGCATCGCTAGCACTTAGCATCTTTTCAAACAATGGAGTGATGACGGAATTTGAACTAGAACTATAGTTAAGAAGAAATTGAGATAAATTAGGAAGAAAATATGCTCGCTAATTGACCACAAATCCATCTATCCTAGCTGGGGATATTCTGATGAAATATTTTAAAAGAGAATAACAAATACAATGCATGCAGATTAATGTTATAATCATGACTTAGGAAGAAAGGATACTCTCCGGTTATTTGTTGTAGTTCCTGATCTGTAATTCTAGGCCAATATCGAGGAAGTAGTTGAGTACGCGCCCTTGCATCCATCCGAGGCCTTCCATTCCGGAGCTGGCCTTGAGTTTCGGCATCAACTGCATTGTGAGAGTAAAACTGCTTCTGCGAAGAAGCAGCAGTTACTTGCCTTTGTGGCTGAGCTGGCACAGCCCTGGGTGCGTCCTTCGCTCCGTTAGAAGGCGATGGGAACTGTGCAGCCAAGCCAAGCATCACGGGCGAAGAATCCTCTTTTAGAAAATTTGTTTGTTTTTCGGGGTTAACTCCAGAAGAAGAGCCCAAGCAAGGGTCAGAAATGAATCCTTTAGATGTAGGATCATTTTCCCCTGCAGCCGGATTCCCATCTTCTCTATGATATATATTGCATGAGAAAGAAGGATCCCCATTAGCATATCTTTCTCGTATAATTTGGTTATTTTGGGTGCTAGATGTTATTCTCTCCTGAAGATCTTCGTATTTCTTCTCTTGTGCAGAAATAGAAGATCGGACTCCAGGAATAGATTTCTCAATATTGTTAGGCCTGTCAAACTCATATTGCAGCCGCTGTTGCAATTTGCTAGATGCATTCCACATCCAATGGCCAGGAAATGGGCCAGTCGGCGGTTTCCAATTTTTTACGTGAAGCATCTGGTTTGGTGTCTGCAAAAGAGCATGAGAATTAGAAGCAAAGGTAGTCAAGGAAGCTATGAACAGAAAACTTTTATGCAGAAACATCTAAGAGACTGCATAAGGACACATATATCCGCTGCATTAAGGGCTGGCTATAAAAAATAAGAAATCCTTTTCTTCTATTCATCTCTGTTGCACAATTGTATCATTCCTCACTAATTTCTCAGTACAAATTTAAGTCTCCAAAAATGAAATAAGGGACATAGAATAAAGGGAAAAGGAGTACCCTGGGCAAACCTAATGAAAAACAACTTAAATGTGTTTTCCTCCTAAAGGACTTCACTTTGTATATGGATTAACAAGGGAAAAAAGAAGGATAACCATTTTGATGGAATGTTTATACATCTAGATAAGAAAATCAAGGTACCTTCAAAGGCAGCAGCTTCAATACCAACAATTGTCGAAGGAGAAAATTTCATTAAATTTAAACATGTAGTCATAAAGGCTTGAAACAGAGATTAAGTGAACAGAGAATCGTAGCAATAACATGTAAGAACTATGCAAGTAAAAGAATATAAGAGCTTACAACCAATAATACACTGAAGTAGTTCGCTTCTATATATTACCAGCACGAAGGATTTCCTAGCGCATGTTATGCAGTCAACACCACCAGTATCAAGAAGTGCGTAAGTATGAAACGAGACTATACACCCACAATGCACCCTCTGCACACACACAAACACACAAGCATGCGCACAAACAAAAAAGGAAAAAGAAAAGAAGAAACAGTTAGAGAAAGTATACAACTAACAACTAGCAACTAACAGCAGCTTCATATATGTCTCTTTAGGTGTTTTTGTGCTCAATTAAAGTGGCTCTTTGAGTACACATATTTATACAGCAAAACTAATTCTTGTCGCAATCAATTAGCCCCAAAATAAAGTTTTTTTAACAAACTATATTGACGAAAAACTCATAGAGATTTGGTTAATAATATTACAAGATTGAATATAACTGAAAATAAAAAGGGGAAATTCTTCTCTTACCTTCCCACATGTCTCGCAGTTTCTCCAACCAGCAACATCCGAATGAAACTTCTCGCAGAAAATGCCCTGCTCATACGTGCAACTAAAAGTAGGGCACAAACACAGACACGAAAGCATCAAAGGCCCACTCAAGGATCGATAATAAATGCACGTGCACTATAACAAAAAGATCTAAGTTTCTCCAAACTTCTCCCATTATCACAGTTCGAGAACCAAAATTTTGCACCCTACAAACCATCCAAAATCCCAATTTGCAATCTTTAAGACAAAACTACTCAAAACAAAGTACTAATTACAGTGTATGGAGCATAAAAAGACTACCCAAAATTTTGCACTCTACAAACCATCCAAAATCCCAATTTCCAATCTTTGAGACAAAACTACTCAAAACAAAGTATTAATTACAGTGTATAAAGCATAAAAAGACTCACTAAACTTTCAAATATGAAAGTAGGGTTTTAAAGCTTCTTAGCTTCGAGTGGACCATTTCAATGGGACAAATCGAGTAACAAGGACGAATCCCACATGAAGAAGCAGCAAAATGACGCAGCTAGGCCAAATCATCAATCGATTCGAACGATCAAAACGAGAAAGAGTACGTAGAACAGGAATATGAGCTCTACAGAGAGAGAGGGGGGGAGAGAGAGATAGAGAGCGTACAAGCAACGTGCACAGAGGTCGGCGTAGCTCCCGGAGCGGAGGCGCCACCCCTTCCTCCACGTCGCCTCCAATTTCTCCTTGCAGTAGGTGTTAAAGCAGATCTTGGGCGGCGCCGCCACCGCCGCCGGAGTCTGCGGCGACGACATGGCGGCGGCGGCGGCGGCGGAGGAGGAGCCAAGCGCGATCCAGCTAAACGTAGGTAGGAGAGGAATTAAGGGTTCTCTCTTTGGGGTTTCCTCGTCGCCCCTACGAGGAGAGGAAGAGGATGGGGGTTTAGGGGGGGAGTTGGATGGGAATCGAGAGTGGGTGGAAACAACAATAAGAGGGCGTTTATAAAAGGAGAGAGAGAGAGAAAGGAATATTATGTTTTTATTTATATATATATATATAGATATATATATATATATATATAGAGGGGTAGTAATTAGTGCTGGGGTAGTTATTGGGGAAGGTTTTGGAGACGCGATATAACGGCGTTTCCCGACTTCGTTTGTCTATGCGTCGTCGCTTCCTCCATATGCTACGCTCCCACTAGGGATGTGGTCACCGCCCCCATCGGTTATATCGTGTAAACTCCGTGAAAATGGATGAGAGCCCTGCAAGTTTATGTAAACATGAAATAGGGCCCTATATTTTAATTGTTCTGATATTTGAATTCTTCTTAACTTCTAAATTTTTAATATAAGTAAAATTTTTGTATTTGATAATTTACAGATGAGTTAGATATTTATTTTAAGTTTAATGATAACTTTATCAAAATAATGCTCTAGTCATTTCTTCGGCCGGTAAAATTACACTTTTTAGCGATTATCAGTCAATTGGTAATGAAACTTGTCAATTTTATGAGAAAATCCTAATTTTTATTAGTAAAAAAAACTTTGAATTATATTAAAACTAATAAAATTTGAAATGGCCTCAATTTAAAAAATTATACTGCAAAGTTAATTTTGTTATTTCATGTGCAGATACAGATATTATGTATATAATGCCTTAAAAAGAAAATGTTAAAAAGTCTCTTTTGATTAGATGATGTAACTAGCTAGGACAGCTAAGTAAGTTTAATATTAAGAAAAATATATATGAATTATTAAAATTAAATAAATATTTATTGACTAAAATTTACCAAATTTAATAAATAGGTTTAGCTATATATACGCTAACATCACTTGCTCTTTCGATTTGGAACAAGGGGATCTCCATATATAACACAACTAATTAAGTTAATTACGTGCTTCAAGAGGGTCAGTGACGACAAACGGTGGCTGTTCCTTATTTTAATGAGAGAAGAACATAGCAACACGTTTTTTCTAGTTTTTTTTATCGTTTATTTCTAATTAGAGTAACTCTCGTATACATATGTAGATTTCTCTTGCATGTATGACATGTGGGCCACGTACAAATTGTTTCTTATTCGGCATGTATATACATATTAATTTTTTTTATGATCACTATGAGCTTAATTATTATAATATTTCAACAGATCCTTCATAGCATAGACTTATATATAATATATAGATTGAATTTTTTTAACATTAAGTGAAAAGCGGATCTGGGGAGATTAGAACGCATGAGCCATTATAAACTAAGTAACTACCATTTTAGACTCTTAACTAGTACTACTGGAGATCTATTTTATTTATTATATATATATAAATAAGCAAGCGCACGATAGTTGCTCGTAATTTTAAGCTTATTTGATCTCATTATGTTTATCTTAGTTTGATGATTAGTGGCTGTTTGAAGTCTTCAAAGGCCTTCGACCTGTATATCTTAAATATCGTGGAATACATGTATATTTTAATGTACATATATAAATAAATAATCTAGAAATATATATAATATAAATACTATGCTAATATAGTGTCTAATATAAATTGGAAGTAGTATCTTATACTAAGATAAGGTCTCTGAAGTTTAGGTATTTTTGTGGTACTAATTAATTATTGCACTTCTTCTCTGTCAAGCCCCTAATATTTATTCTATGCAAAAGTTTTCTTGGGAATATATCGCAAATACTTCTATTCTAAATCTATAAGAACATCTAACAGATAAGCTCCGGCGCCGAGAAGCTTCTGCCCAAGCGTCATTTAGGTACATAGAGCTAAACATTTGAAAAACAAGTAGAAGCACTCTAACTAATCTCTCTATATTTTCAAATAGTAAAAAAGAATTTATATATGGAATATTAGCCAAAGCAAAGAAGCACTCACGTAAACATAACCGAGCAATTAGTTAACGTAAAAAGTAAATATTCTTTTACCAATAACTTAAGGGGACATGCACGTCATTAACAAATTAAACCATGCAGATGGTGTGTACACATGTTCAACGCTGCGTTAGGTACATACGTGGTGGGATGCGGTGAGCGAGACACAGACAGATCTTATTCTCACCGGGCCGGTGACCGTACCGCAAGCTCGTTCTTTTCTCTCCATTTAACCGACACTTTTACCGTCCTCGTCGTTTTCGTCGAACGAATACCCACACGCTATGCGCATTCCTAAGTATCCCCGTATAACTCCCTGTGCGGACGCCCGTGGGATTGATTCTGCGCTCTTGGATCGTCTAATCCGCAACATGGACGGCGCAGATCTCATCTCGGAAAAATTTTAAAAAAATATTGTATAGAGAGTAGAGAGGCCCCCTGAACTATTCGATATCTTGAAACACAGCCCTTAACTATTCTCCTTTTGATTGATACATTTTTTATATTTTAATTATATTTAATTTAACTATTTTGAATAATTCTCAGATGATGAAATAAACTAGTAATAAATTGGATAAAACTAATTAAACGCCCGCTTTTAACTGTGCTAGAATTGAGGAGGAGGTATGCATGTATTTTAACCCTCCTTTACCAGTTTCCACGTCTAAAAATGTAACGCCTCTCTATCTCTTTGTCCCTTTAGTACGCAAAGTATTAAAAATAAAAGATAATAATAATAATAATAATAATACATGCGTCGTCGCGTTCATGCAATGGTGCAGGCACGTAACTAAACCCTCCCACGCTTTCCACGCCCACGCCGCACGGATCCCATGCATGGCCACAAACACCGTTCATGAATTCCACCAATCACTACGCGAAACCTGCCTGCTGAGTTGGACAACTGCGTCCACGATCATTGTACTATTGACTCGGTGCGCTACCCCGTGCTACAATTAATCAGGACCGTTCGCCTCCGATCACTGTAAGTTGGACGGCTGAGATGTGAGATCTGAGATCTAGTGATCTCCTACTCTGCTACACTTACTTTTTGTCCTCTCTTTCGTAAGGAAGTGCATGAAAACACCTCAATTATATGGCTTTTGAGGTAGGGTTCCTCAACTTTACCTTTTAATTAATAATTTTTATTTACTTTTTTTTTCCCCCCCTAAATTTACTTTCAGTTATTTGAGACAGCTAACTCAAAAATTCTACCTCTCAAAATTTATGACTCTAATAACACATTCAAATAATAAAACGTCAATTCTATTAATAATAATTGATAATTAGGTTAGTAATTAATAGCAAATAATGTTATTAACTTTTATTGCACATTTAAATGACTGAGATAATTAACAAACAAATATAATTAAAAATTATATCCTCGGTTTTTCGTGATCTGACAAAGAAATTTAGGTTATCTGCACTCACATGCGTCTACATTCACGCCCAACTTTGCATGTCTGAGTAAGCATTTAAAAAGTGCGTGCACATGTTCCATATGTGCCCTTCAGAGTTCAGAATAAAGTTGTTATATATAACAGAAAGATGAAGGGTTGGGATATTAGCGTAACAGATGTTTTTGGGCCAGTTTGAATGCGCGAGCATGTTGATCACCATTAGTTATGTACATACAGGAATACGTGATCGTTACAGTACCCACTTGAAGCAACTAATACAGAGAAAGAAAGGTAAAGATTAAAAGGAAAAGAAGAATCATCGAGCAGGAGAGAATATGGTAGCCAAACCCCGATCTACTGTCATCTGAATAGGAGGGCCATAAGCCATCAGATTCTCTTGTTGGCTGCCGTCGCGAAATCTGTCGCCTCTCGCAATCACCTCTCCGTCAGAGTCGACGATGCCGCCCTTATCAGGATTCCCCACCCGCCGACCTGGCTCTAAGCAAAAAGCCTTCACCTGTAGAACATTGAGCGGGGGTTCAAGCATTGCAAATTTTATGATAATTTAAAAGTAGCACAAGATTCAAATTTGAGGTTCAACCACTGCTACTAATTAGTTGAAATAGTTTTGCTCTATAGTTTTATAAAGTTTATGAAGAATGTTTGACTGCCGTCTACCCATGGCTAATGCCTTTTACATCAAGCCTGGATATTCTTTTTTCTAAATCTGCCTTGGCACCACAGCTCATCTGTGTTATCCCCAAATCACTAATCACATTTAGGCTTCAATTATACTCACTTTCATATAAAAATGACACCTTTTAACTTGCTCTTTTGCTCTGCTTACTTTAATACCTCAATCCCAGATATAACTATGAACTACAGGTTGAATGGATGGACGCTGGGTCGACAACTACTGCGGGAAAATTACAAGCAGAAGCTCATCTGTTCCAGAAGGCCCAGGCTGCCCCTCCTGAATACTACGAGTGCTTACACATTCAATTCAGAGTGTAACAGAAGGCCCTTTTATCCCTTTTACCCAGAAAGGAAATTTCAATGAGCAACAGTATGATTTTTTTCCCCTCAAAAGACCAAAGAAACATCTCATGCAGAACATCATTCGTTTTACTGACGAGAATGGTGGTGAGACGATAACTAACTTTTCAAGCAAAGTACTCACCTTGAGGTACGTGACATAGGGCGATTTGACATAACTCCCATCACTCATCTTTAACATTAGAGCTAAGAGGGCCGACTTCGGACAGTCTCTCATTATGATTGCATCAAGGTAGCCATCAGAGAACTGCAATAAAGCAGACAAGAATCTTATGGCACATAAGAAACATCAAGCACTTGACTAGCATAAATTTCTCATACAAATAAAAGTAGCATTCATAATATGTCCCTTGTTTATAGCATAAAGTAAATCAACCATCTCATTCGAAATAAATAACAAATAAAAGTAGCATTCATAATATGTCCCTCGTAGGACAGGTCAAAAGCAGAACGAGAAAAATCATTGCAATAGAAAAACAAAAGGAAAATTACCTTTGCTTCAGGCGCGGGCATGACGCCTTCACTGGCCCAAGGCACATTGTTAATCCAGACAGAGATAAACGGGCCATCAAGGGCCCTCCACTCTGAAGTTTCAAAATCAATCTGAGGGCCTGGGTAACCCTGTGTTTGGGCTTCGACATTACTTTCTTGTCCTTCTTGGGAGCAGGTGGTTTCATCCTTGTGGTAGTCAATTTGCTTTATTGGTTCGCCATATCCTTCATATCCTGGTGCAGGCACAAACCGAACATGCCCACTGTACTTTCGCAAGTTCATTATCCGCAGAAGAGACTGAAACAACATTAGAGCAAATAATCATAGGCACAAGCGACAGAGACGGAGATGGTAAAGAAAGCCTCGTATAAGAAGCTTACATAAAAGTCAAGACGAGCGCTTCCCATCCACCTATATTTCTCAGACTCAATATCAATATCAGCAATCAAACCTGCATTTTGATGAACTGAATTTTAAACATAAAAATACAAAAGTTTTCCTGCAAAATGATAAATGATAAGTATAATAACTCTAGAGGATGATCATATAGATATTTTGATTAAAAGTATCTATGTCACTCCAACTATCTTGCATACCCCATGTAAGCATCAAGACGCTAAAAAACTTTGTTCCTCCTTGCACAACAGAAACAACATCAAGAGAGCGCTTCTGACCTGTACGATAGGAAAGCAATTGTCTTTTAAAGAAATGCTGTACAAAGAAATGACAACATTTTGAACATTTGGCATTTGGATGAACTAACAAATTACATCTTGAAGCAAAATATGACCTTGGATAATGGCAAATACAGCATTAGGTACTGAGTATAAGTCACCAACTGAATGCAGAAGTGATTTTGCCATGCCATTCCCTGTACCTGCATAACATTTGACAACAACACTTGCTCATATACAGCAGATGGCAATGCATGTGTAAGTATTTTCTTCCAGCAATACAGGTTAGAGGATTCACCAACAAGACCACAAACTGAGCAAACGAGGAAAAGCAAAGATATAAAAACAAATCATATCTTATCCAAATGAAAGCAGCAGAACAGAAATAGAATTGATGCCTATATATACGGAAATGATATATATGGAAATGCAATCAGAAACTTTTGACATGTTCCATTACATCAGTGCCTAGAATTTCAGCATGTAACTCTCAAAGTGGTTAGTATCAATCACTCATCTACTCAAACAACTACAGATGTTCCCTCCAGTATTAAAGTGGGAATTCTCCTTTTACGTTGAAAACAAGTAATGAAGCTGCAAGACTGTCAGAGATTTATTTATCCAATAGTATTTTTCATGGACTTTGGATAAATAAGGAGAATCAGAAAAATCCAGATATTAGATAAGTATACCACAGTTAGATCCAAGTATTAGAAGTACTATTGAAACCTAACAACGTGGAGTAGGCTACCCCCAAATTAAAGGAACTGAATTGATCAAATTAGACCAATCTAGCTAACTAATAGAATATAGGATGGCTGCGGTGAACCTGCTTGCAAATGTCAATATTAGGTTCATTCCGGGTCAAACTAGCGAGCAGTATACATTGGAGAGAGATGAAATGAGCTTGAAACAGCAAAGATTTCACTAATGAAGTAGGATTCTGCATGAGTTCTGCCTCACTTTGATTATTCATTCTTTCTTTGATGAGGTTTAATAAAAGCCAGTTGTTTGTCACAAAACAAAACTTATGCACTTGCCTGATTTGCATGCGGAGGCCACTTGAATTAATAAAAGGATGGCATGATTAGAAACAGACAACTTGGAATTTGGAAAAGTTCATAAATCATGCAATCAGGCTTATTAGCACCTTTAAGAACAATGCTATGAAGCAAGGTTTAAAGTGCCGTGGCACGGGGGCGTGCCGCTCTGTCCCTGGCACGGTACGGCACGGGCACGCTTGCGTGCCGACACGTGGTACGCTTGCGTGCCGACACGTGGTACGCTTGCGTGCCGATGGATACGCATGACCTCCTACTGTCACGCTTTGGCACGGACTTATTTCAGTTTTTTTTGTTCCAATAAGCTCTTATAATGTTATTTTGAAAGATTTAATCAAATAATTATGAATATTTGCTATGCATAGCTTACTATATTCATCAATTAACATATGTGTAAACTTTTTTTTATGTAAAGTACAACCATACCTGATGCAGAATAGAAATTTTTACAAGTTAGAATTTTAAAAATACAAAGACATCTTACTTTTGACCATATTACAGTCTTTCTTTTATAAAATATAAAAAAATTATTTTAAAAAGTATTTGAAAAAATTATTTTAAATTATTTTTTCAAAAATTTAGTAGATCTATCAAAAAAATTAAGAAATAAATTTTATGATACTTAAATTAAATAAATTTAAGTATCAATTGATTTTTAATTTAAATAAATTTAAATATCAATTGATTTAATTTAAATAAATTTAAGTATCAATTGATTTAATTTAAATAAATTTAAGTATCAATTGATTTAATTTAAATAAATTTAAGTATCAATTGATTTAATTTAGCTTTTAATTTTATCAGTATTTTCAATCTTCTAGCGCAAAAATAAAAAGCAAAAAAAAGCAAAAAACCAAAAAAACAAAACAAAAAGGCAAAAAAAAAAAAAATACCGGCACGAGCGGCACGGCACCCGCGGCACGCAGAAGCGTGCCGCTTTGTCTCGGGCGGCACGCCGCGGCACTTGGGGGGGTCCGAGACCCCCCTGTACCGTGCCCCCATCCGTGCCGTACGGCACGGGCCGGCACTTGATTCCTTGCTATGAAGCACTGGACTAACATTAACTGTAGAATACCAAGTTAGCAGTAATTATGTGTTGAAAATTCATACCAGCTGGAATAATCCCAAGCGGCACCTTTATTGCAGTGTCCCAGTCTTCCCTTTGCAGCAAACCATTGACTACCTATAATTGCAAAATAAGTTATTAAATTGATATATATATATATATATATATATATATATATATATATAGAGAGAGAGAGAGAGAGAGAGAGAGAGAGAGAGAGAGAGAAGAAAACGAAAAAAAGAGGGATCAATAAAATGTACAAGATGATAGAGATCTTTAAATGACACAAACAACTAAGCATGCTCAGTTGAGCACAAGTTCAAATCGAAAGCAATCAGTGGTCAAGCTCGGAACAATCTGGGATGGGCCAAGTCCATGCTGTTTGTGAACAGACATAGTTAAGGATGGTTACTTGAAGTAAATTTTAGTGATGCTATACTAAGTGCTGCTAAAAAAAGGTACATCATGAAATGTGAAAAACAGAGCAAAACAATCACAATAATTTCTTACATTACAAGGCTCCGGCAGCTTTCAAACCCACATCATACATTTAGTCACATTATTCTACAATTTTTCATACAATTAGTGCATATAGTAAACATGTAAAATAAGGAGCATCATTTCCCAAGTTTCTAACAATACGAGCAGACTGGTTGTGCTGCTTCCAACAAAGTCAACTTCCACCAGATAATCCAAACAAAACTCAAACGTCACAACAAACTTTCAAGCAGGATACATTTATATATTACTAACCTCCACAAGAACGCCATCACCGCTGACACATACGATGCCGTCATATTTCATAAGATCCAAAGAGTGGGCAATTTCTTGTGCATTGAGCTGATACTTAGTTTCTGGAAGTGAAATTCAAGAATAAGTGCAATTTTATATCTCACCAACAACCTAATAAGGACTAAGAGAGGTTGCTCTAAGAATAACACATACACGGAGAGAGAGAGGTTGCGAGATTACCAACCTTGCATGGTAAAAAGGATACCAGCAGCTTCAAGGAGTGGCCTAACTTCTGTTTGGAAAATTTTTCGTCCACATCTCTTTCCACCAAACGGATTTACAATAATAAACAGCCGTTTTGGCCGGTCTGTTACACAAGGAGAGAATGAGACAATTCAGTAACTTATGATCAACAATCAGGTGGCCCAGTAAAAAAAAAATCATCTGATTAAGATAGTACCAATAAAAACAATGATATGAATTCATTATAAATTGCAAAAGGAAAAATGTTTCTAAGTTATGATAAGATGAATGGGTGAGTACTTTGTGAGCACATAACTGCGGAGAATTATTTTATTAACAAAACTAAATCCTATTAAATAAAACGGAGCATTCCAGGACAAACTGATCGTTTTCATTTGATGAATCCTTGGGGAAATGTTCATAAGAAAAACCACCTTCACCTAGAGAGCATCAAGATGAAAATAGAAGGAAAATTTAAGGGAGAATCATTAGTGTAGTTAGCAAATCAACAACAAAGTAAATTAATCGCGAGTTTTGTGATTTTTAACTAACAGCATCCCAATTTAATGCTACAGTGACAAAATAGTTGCGATTTTTGTGATTTTTAACCAAACTCAAAACTTTTCTCCAATATACGAGACACCGCCAGATCTGACCACCAACCACCGTTTAATGAACGTACACTGTTCTCCTCCAAATGTTCCCCCCCACAAAAAATATCTTTGTGTAATTAATCACACAAAATCAGAAAATGAATAGAAAAAGAGCAAAATTCGGATTAAATCCCTTTCTAAACCAAAAAAAAGGGGGAAAAAAATTCTGATAAGAAGCAAATAGGGAGACGAACTCTACCGAGCAAATTGATGCGATCGCTCAACCTGGCGCTCCACCGAGCTGCGGACTCGTCGGAGGGCATCTCGAGTACGTAATCCCTCCTCACCCTGCCCACGCCGCCGCTGCCACCTCCGCCGCCGCAGGAGACCACCCTCGCCTCCGCCGCACCGAAGGCCTTAACCGTTATCGTCCTCCCCTCCGCCTCCAGCCCCAACACCTCCGTCTCCAACGCCACGCACCGCTCCCCCGCCGCGCCCTCGCCGCGCCACCGCAGAGTCCCATCCGCCCCCAGGCTCGCCACCGCCGGTGACCCGTTCACCCGCACGCTTGAGGTTAGGGTTAGGGTTTCATCCTTCGCCATTGTTAACCGATCGAGGTACACACAGCTCTTCGGGAGAGAGAAGCTCGAGAAGTGGGTTTAGGATCGCTTGCGTTTTATAATAATAACTAATAATTAAATAAAATGGAAGGAAAATGGGACGGAGGAGGCGAAAGGGGAATAAATAAATTAATTAATATTTGTTCAATCTTGCACGTATACACTGTATGCGGGTAATAATCCGATATCGTTGGATAAGACTTATAAAGAGCGACGTCGTGTACGCATATAAAGTTTTATGGGTGCGGTTGGAGGATTTGGCGGGTTCACGTGCCTTACACGGATCCGCTAAGATTTGGCCACGCGCGGTTTATGCGGAACTGCCCAAGTACGCATCATTAAGGCTGGCGGGTCTGACTCGTTGAGTTGGTACAGCGCGAACCCTCCACCCGTTTTATGCGGTAATAAGATCTCTTCTCTATAATTAGGCCTAATTAAGCTCCATTCGGAGGGCCCCAATCTCATCTCCTCTTCAATACTAGTATTGTACAGCTCTGTTCTACGTATACAATCGACATGTTTTTAACTAAAAAGAAACCATAAGGATTTTTTTAAATTAATTAATTAGTCTTCAACCTCTTCTATTTTTAAATTAATTATTTTAATTAAATTATTTTTATTAAAACTTTTATTAAGTGTATGGCTAAAGTGTCTAAAAGTCTACTGTATCACGCTTTCACCACGTCATCAATAACAAGCCAATTACATCTTTCTTTTTCAAAAAAAATATAATAAAAATAATTTTTTATAATCATGATGAAACATATAACTCAAAAAGGAAACATTTGATTGGTTTGAGACGCATCTAGAAGATGCTTTGATTGTCCTACCACTGTGTATGCGCTTTTTATATTCAAAACAAAGGGGGTTTACGTGGTCCACGTGTCCAGCACCAAGCCTACCTCGTGTTCCCATGGACCGTACCGTCCTAAACCCTGCATTTTTTGTATTAAATTAAGATACGAATTAACAATACTCTCATGAGTCATCTGTTTCATTGATTTGTATGGCATTTTGGAAATGCTGCATAAATTGGTGAAACGAACAATCATTTAATAGAGTAGAATTGATTATTTTTGGTTAAGTTGCGACATATATGTTAAATTAACTCGAGCTATCTAAAGAGTTTTTTTTTTGAGAGAAAGGTAGCACGCTACCCGCTTCGTTTATTTTTTTTAGAAATAAACTTAGCTGGAAATGTGAATCAACTAAGATTCGAACTTGGGACCTCGGGTACCAACCACCAAGCCTTTTGCCACTTGCGCTAGAGACGGTCGGTGCTATCTAAAGAGTTACTAATAATTTTTTATTGTGTATTTAATTGCCATGTCACATCTCGATTCCAGAGAAGGGACGCAATAATAAAATAGTGCCATGCGCCAAATGATCCGAGTTTTGGACTCAACCAGCTGGGCCAAATAGGCTTCATATGTCATAGTTGCAATTTTGCCTTTGTCTTTGACAAAGAAAATGGTATGTAGAAATGGCCTTGTAAGTTGTAACTCCCTACCCTTGAAACAAAATTAAATATTAGCGAATGATGGATCTAGAAGGAGGCAGCATTTGAAGTCACATTGATGCAAACTATTTAAATGTTTGATTAAGAAAGGCATGCAATGGAGAGATGCAGTTTATGTCACTATCACAGGAAAAATGCAGATGAGGTTGGATGTGTGGAGGCAATAATTAATGAGTTTTCTCCAAAATACCATCTCATTATTCAACCACTCTGTCGAATTTTCTCCCTTCTTATTTCACGATTGTTAACAATAAAAGGAATATGTTTTCTTAGCTAATCGTGCAATAAATAACCCAAATCTCACAGCAAATTAGTCAAACTATTTGTTGTCCCAGCTGCAGCAGGTCATCTTCTGGGCCACATGATATTATGATATGGAAATTTCAAATGACAAAACAGAATTATCGAGTTGATCAGATCTGCCATATGAACTTCTTCGTGTTGTTTTTTTGAAGGTACTATATGAACATTGACCAATGTTTAACACGTCGCTCTCTATAGATGAAGAATTTTTGCTTTTGCAGGGTGGAAAATTGGGGATTTGAGACTACTGTTACTCCATGCGGCATTTAATCGGTTCGCTGTCTTGTAGGAAAATCTATCGACAAAAATACCAGCCAGATTCCAAAACAAAAATCAATAGAAATTTGGTTGGATTCATCAAATTCTTTGGTATGTTTTATTTGATCTTTGGGCATATATTTGATTAGATCTTAGATTCGGATGTCAATAACTTAAAATCAACAGTGTGCCAACCATACAAGGAAGAATTCACAAGGCAACAAATAATTTGTAATCTGCTTAAACTGACCGTCTTCCGATTGAACAAGGCTTGAATAATGCCCAATTAGCTATCAATTGTTTGTTAGTAGATTCTCTTTCTGGGAGATAATACTTATGTCTCTTCTAAGTTCTAACTTACTGCATGAGGTGGAGGAGCAACAAAGTTATTGCATTTACAATCACATAACACAATTTGTGCATTCGCTGAAAACTTTTGGCAAGAGTGGTAGTGACGTATAATTGGCTCGCATCATATCTATGTATATTTCCTTTTTGAGTTCATTAGGAGGGGATCAAAATCCCTTAACGCTAACAAGTTATTACCAAGCTTAGATTTTTGCAGCTAGAGGTGAGTGATCAGCTATCGTCTACAGCGCATCCTTTTCTGGAGGTGGCAAGAACTAATCTCTTTTCTAACTTCAGCATGAGGCACCGAAAAGTTACCAATATCTTCTTCCAATTGGCATAAACACAATTTCAGCATCTTTCGAAGCCCATGGTAACAGTGCTAGTTTATCTCTAGCTGATATTAGTGAATCATTGTTGCCTTTCATTATGTCTTCACCTCTTTGAGTTTGAGTTCTTTCCGAAGGGATCAACTGTGATGGAGGATGATTGCTGGTTCTCTCTTCCGACACTGATGCTTTGGTCTTTGTACTCTCTATATATGTATATACGAACCAGATTTATCAAAAGAATTTTTGTTGCTTTCTCAGACATCTGGGTCTAGTCCAGGTTAATTCTAACTGGGGCAGGTGCAGCAGAAACTATTGGCTGGACCTGGTTTTGCTAGAGATGTGCTTTTGTGGGCCGATTTTTTGTGGGCCTGGGGACGTTTGTTTATGTTTGCTTGGTGGTTTGTGGGTCAGGCCTAGTTTGCATGGGTTGGCTGCCTACAATCTACAAAGACCTAGTTTTTTGTTTTTTGTTTTTTGTTTTGAGAGAAAGATAGTTACCCAATTCGTTTATTTTTTTTTTGAAATAAAAAGAGCTAAAAATGTGAAGCAACTGGGCTTTAAACCTGTGACCTCGGGTATCAATCATCAAATTCTATGCCACTTGCGCTAGGGACAGTCAGTTACAGAGACCTAGTTTTATGTTTCTTAGTTTATTAGCCTCTATGAGGTGTCTGGTGTTATCTTCCTTGTTTTACCCTCTTCGGTGCTTCTCACAACAACAATAACAGGAACGCGGCCATAATTTCTCTCTGTGTCCCGAAATGGCCCAAAAAACGACCATTAACTTTGATAGAGTTCATGACTAATGAGCAACTGAGCACTACTCTTTTATTTTATTTGTTACAAAAAAAAAAATCCATATATAGGACACTCGTCATAATTGATTAAGGATCTTATTGAGACAAAATGTAGCTAGAGAGCATATTTGTTTGCCAATTCTTGGCTCCTCAACAGGGGATTCGGCTGATGTTTGCTAGTCAAGGCAGCAAGTGCAGCGGAGGCCGAAGATCCACACGACGCATTTCCCTCTCGAGTAGCCCTCGTCGATGCAGACGTCGTTACATTTGCTATTCTTGAAGCAAAATCCGATGAATTTCTGACTGATTTTGTCACATTTCGCATCGGCCCGTTGTAACTCCTCTGCAAATCACAAAGATCATTTATCCCAATCAGTGCCTTGTATGTACATACTTTCGGCATAATCGTCCTACTGTTGCACATAGCAAACGACGACTACAACAATTATCTAGCAACTTTGGATTTCGCACAAGTAGAAAGAAATAAATAACTCGCAAAAGCAGAAACATATAAAGATTATTAGCTACTTCATTGGAATTCGCAGTTTTCTACCTGAGAATATTAATGTGTAGCATATGTTTGATCTACATATATTTGTTATATAGCTTCGTCAATTATGATGGGTTTTTTTTTTAAATTTAATTGACGGCAACACAGATAAGTATTAACGCAGGCTCACGTGAGGCAAGAATGAAGAGCAGAAGCATCAGCGACACAGATATCTTCCTGCAAGCATCCATTGTGAGAAGATGAATTGAAGCTAAGCGAAGACGAGGCGGGACACTATCTATATATTGCTTACTATGGCTTTGGATGGATCGATGCAAGTTGGGAACTTCGCTCCCATATATATATATATATATATATGTTGTTAGTGGATTCTATGCAATCTTTGCAATCAATATCTTCCAGAAATTCTCGAGGAGTATTCCTTTTTGGACATAGTGAATAATGCAGTGGATAATATCCTTGTTTGCTAGTGGGTTTTTTTTATTTTAATTTATGATTATCATCTTTTTGAAGATGGTCATATTCAGAACATCTGCTAACTGTTCAAGGTAATGGAATAGAATATTATATATATATATATATATATATATATATATATATATATATATATGACATGCACTGTATGTAATGGACAGTTGATTAGACCGTCTCTCTGGTCTCGGTAAAGAGACTTCTCATACAGTGTTACCAACTGGTGGACATGGGCCAAGGAACCCAATCCATCAAAACCCAACCCATACCCAGTTCATATATTGGTTGGATCTTCCAGGCCTAGCCTAGTTTATTGGGCCGGGTCGAGTCAATAAACAAAGGCTCAATTATGAATTCGGATCCATCTGTTTATTGTTTAACCTTGTCTAGCCATTTTGGACTGGGCTCATTTGGGGCCCGAGGTTTCAAGTCATTTCGGACTGGGGCCCTACTCGACACTTGAGGTGTTAACGAAAGTCGGCAGAGGCGGAGTTTGCGCCACCGACTTTGCACGCAAGTCGTTCGGGTGAATGTATTTCACCGCCGAATTCAGTTGAAGCGGCCCCCCTCAAGTCACCGGGCGAAGCCATTTCAAATGTCCACTGGGTTTCGGGCGGCGTTACCCCGTCGCCACTTCTACTCTCTCTCTCTCTCTCTCTCTCTCTCGCGTTACAACCATGCCCTAGATGAACTGTGTTCTATTTGTTGCTTCTTAATTGCTTTGCTTTACTCCTTTTACATGCTTTTGATTCATTATGTTGAATGCATGTGGCCAAATATACCATCTATATGTTTTGCTTCATGATTAGCTTTGATTGTACTTCTCTAGGCTGTTCGATTCAACTCTTAAATGCATTTCTATGCACAATGGAAACCCTTTTGCTGGAATTAAGACCTTCCTTTTATCTCCCATTTTGTTGGTGTTTCTTATGTTTTAGATTAAGGTTATTTTTTTGGAGTAGAACATGCAGGTGATATCTGTGCATTGTTAGTAGTTGCTAAGCAATTCTATTTTGTGATGTAAGTGCTTTCCCTTGTCAATTGAATTTAGGTGCATAAGGTGCAAATTGCCATCGATGGCCCCTGTTATGCTTCTGCATTTGCATTTGGACCTGGTTTGGCTGTTTCACTTATGGATTAATGGTCTAGGCATTTTGTTTATGAGTTTTGGAGTTCACTTTAAAAAAAAAAAGAAATAAAATCTGTCCTGTTTTTAGATACATTTTCGTCTTGTTTTGTTGCTAGCTTCTTTGATGGGTATCATCTTTTTATGTAGCTTCTTGTGATCTTGGGAGAGTTCTGTTCTCTTAGTTCTGCAGCTTCTGCTAATTATTTACCCTTTGTTAGCTAAAAGATCGATTTAACAGGAAATGGATCCCTCCTCACGTGCATGATGGATATGAAAGGCAAGTCGAATAGAGTAATGAGGTAATAGATGAGGATTCAACTCCTTGGAACTACTTGATAGTTCTCTACTGTACGCATATGGTGTAATATTTGCTCTATCTTGATCTGAAAATGTGAGTTATTTGTAAATATTCAAATGTCATGTACTGCTGTGCTGGAATTACATAAATATACACTTTATGTCTCTTTTTTCCATTTATAGTGTGAAACTCTTATAAGACAATCGGAGATTATATGAATATAATTTAAGTCCTAGTCCATCTCATATATGGCTTCTGGCTTCTTAAGGACTGTTACTAATGCCACAAGGATTTATTGTAAAGGTAGAATTGGCGAGACGAATATATAATCACCTTCAGAATCGATAGCTAATTAGTGCCTAACCTTTTTGTATAGCTTTGTATTAGAATGCACAAATACTTGTGGCAACTTAACATTAGTACCATGCGAGTTCACTTCTGCACTGCAGTCATGTTATATTCGTTGCTTTAGCTTTACCTCTACGGGAAAAGATTTAAGACTCGGAAAAGCCGAGATCTTTAGTCATGACGATGCTCAGGTAAGGTTATAGTATAAACTCATTGATGGAACAATATGCAGTAAAAACACTAGAATTGACAATTACAAGCATCAATTAGACTAGACTTAATCACCCATAATGGAAATAGGAAAGTACAAGCATACTTAATGGAACTCAGAGAAATTTACTGTCAGTCAAGATTTGGCTAGCACAAGAAGTGAAACATATTCCCACATAAAATATGAGCTTGTGCTTATATGCTTATATATGGTATATGTTTCTATGTTTTTTTACTTCTAAATTAAGTTACTTGAGTATCTTAGATACTTTCTTATGGTGAGGTTACTCCTGTCACTTTAACGGAACAGCATCTGTCATCCTTGACGTATGCGGACAAAAGTACAAACTAGTGAAACATGGGTCTCCTGGTTCAACTATGGATGTATACAAATCAAGCTCACACATTTCACGCTCGAGTTAACCACTTTGTTGGTTGCTTGAACCACATTTTGGACTGAGCAGATTTAGGATATTCAGTAACATATTTATGAACTGTCTTGAGTCGGACAATTTGAAACGGTTTTGAAACTACAAACTTACCTACACATGGACCAGAACCCGACAGATATTCAGTGCCAAGTGGAGCTAAGCATTGATTTTCAAAACGTATTAGGAGATAACCC
Organism: Puya raimondii; assembly: GCA_016920855.1. NCBI lineage: Eukaryota > Viridiplantae > Streptophyta > Magnoliopsida > Poales > Bromeliaceae > Puya > Puya raimondii. Next base: position 103,142,807 of record JABWPP010000050.1, on the reverse strand, counting down.
GCTGGATTTTTCTTCCGACTAGTTTGTCTATAAATTAGGACTTCTTTCTTCTTATTTCATTCAATGTTTTTCCATTCTTGGAGCAAGATCTGAATCCTGCATACAACGGTCACAGGTAAATTAGTCCTTATGAGTTCTTTTTTTTATATATATTCTAGATTTTCGCTTGTGTCAAGTTGAAAATTTAATTGTGATTACTAGTTGGTGGCATTGGAAGTCATGAATTATGTGAGCAGCAAGTAGATCAGATAGTTATCACCATGGCCTTGCTCAACCTATTCAAAAATAGTTTGACATCACGTATGCCATATATTGGGTCACTATTTACAACTGTTAATATTATAGAGAATTTCCCCTTTGGATTCTAGATCTTGTGGATCCTTCTGATTGAGTTTTATAAATGCTTACAAGTGTAGATTACATGTTTTAATGATTTTTCCTTTTTTATATTTTGGAAGATTTCAATTTCGATTTTTTGTTTTTCAAATATTGTATCTTGTGAATCTTTTTCATGGTGTTTTACGAATTTCTTCGCAAATTCCTTTTGATGGGTATGTTTAAGTTAGAACACTTTGCATGTTGGCATAAATGAATTCTCTGTATATTACTTGGTTGAATTGATGCAAGAAAAGGAAACTTTCTCATTATTTCAATTGTATTTTCTTCTCCCCTGTTAACATATCACATATGCTTTTATTCCAGCATCATTTAGAATTTAAACCTTTGCATGTCTAATTTTGTTCGGATTGGTGTGAGACACATGATAAGACTCAAAGAAAGATTGTTATTATGTTACATTAACAAGATAGTTTGATCTAATTGTTTTATATAAATAGTAAAGACTATTTTTATAGTGACATATGACCTTTTCTTTAGTTTCTGCTAGAGTTAAATATCGGGGAAAAATTAACCATGGTTGTCTTGATCCTGTTGCACTCACTTTACAGCCTTATGCTTGAGTATTATAATGTCTAGGACAGAAAGTATCTTCTCGCTGTGGTATCTTGAGTCTAGCACTTGATCTGAATTGATTTGATGAAGAAATTTCAACAACTGATATGCATTTTTATCGGCACTCTGTAGTTTGCTAAGAATAACAGCCAAATTTTATTAATACTACTGTTATTTCTCCATACTTTCAGTGTCTTTGGCCATGTTCCATCTATTAGTAGTAAACTGAATTCAGAATCAAAGGGTCAGAAAGTAGATGTATCTAACACATATGTATAGCTGTATTTTCAGTTTAGACCTGTGAGAAAAAAAAGTCTTACAACAATAGAATAAACAGAACTTTTTTTGGAGCGAGAAAAATAAACAGAATTTAGTAAACAAACAATAGAAATTAATAGCCAAGTTCTCATTGGAAGTTTTCAACTATCGAAGTTCATGAATTTTGTGTAAAACTCAGAATTATGTGTTGCTTTTCTTGCTGTGGCGCTGTGTTGCCTGTTTCTCTTAGCTCTCTTGACCTTAATTTATATATGGCTAAATTTCCTTGGTGCATTGTTTTTTTTTTTTGCCGTACAGAGTTCCCTCCTTTACCATGTGTTATGTAATCTACACGACACAGCTAAAACATAAGGTTTATGATTTTATTTTCAGTCAGTGTTCAAGCAAGCCTCCTCCATTGCTATTAGTCAAGGCATTTGTTATATGTACTGATTGTTCCATTTATGTTGTCAAGTTTCGTTTTGTTTACAAAATAGTGCGCTTTGTAGAGCAATTTGTGGAACTCCAAATAACTACTAGCGGTCCTGTTTCTTGTCGTAGTCCAGTCACATGCATCTATTAGTTTATCAAACGTCCATATAATTATTATTTTAGTTCAATAGCTAACATAGCTGACATCGTATCATGTTGATACAGCTTGTCTATGCCATCTTTTTGTAAATGTATATCTGTTTGCATAACTGTTAATCGCATCGTACATGTTCTTTTGATATGTTCCAGAAACCTTCTAATGCTTGTTTATGTATATCTTATCTGAAGCTTGTTGTATTCCTCCTCAGCTTGCAAGCAGTTTTTCTGCCACATATTTGATAAAAGGATTTGCCATAGATATATTCCGCACTGTAATAATTAAAGAAACATTAAGGCATCTCATAAGAACTCCAGACCAAAAAACATTCTGATAATCCAAACTAATTAAATTTTGCTTAACCTCAGTTTGATCCAGCTATCCTGTATTTTTGCACTGAAAGCCAACGAGGATCATTGTTTACGTTTTTAAGCATTCACAGTATGTGCATTCCTGCGGTACCTTTCACTTCTTTCACATCCCTGCAGCCTTGGCGGATAGGATGTGCATTTCAAACTTTGGGCCTTTGGTAGCCAAATGATTGATCATTCATGCGTCCAAAATTTTAATTGCAACCTCTTTATAAGCATATAATATTTCAAGGGGCTCATCTTCATGTGTTTCCTTGAACTCTCTTCTCTCGACCGACCTCATGGATCAATCTCACGTAATCTTGCAGATTCATCCATCATTAAATATTTAATTAACTTCAGCTCCACCACACCATTATGGCAAATATCAGTTATATGGGGAGAGGCAGCCCTCATGATCGAATAACCGAACTACCTGAAGTGATCAAACTGCACATCCTCTCCCTACTCCCCCGAAAGGACGCTGTCAGGACTGGCATGCTCTCAACCCAATGGAAAGACCTTTGGAAACGCCGCTTCCCGTACCAAACTGTACTCGAGTTTGGCACAATCTACGTGAGTGAAGACATTCAAGCACAATTCGTGAGACAGGTAAATGACTTCTTGGTACATTATGGTAACAGAAGAATCGAGACATTCCGTCTCTATTTTAATCCGGGCGACCGCTTCGAACGTAATGTTATAAGCTGGATAGAGCTAGCAGTATTATGTGGTGTTGAAGAGTTCTATCTTAACTTCTCTCAAGGGCTTACTTCTTGCCACCCAGATGGCCGATTGGAGTACCGAAGAAGAAGGCCTGAACTGAAAGAGAAATTTTTTAAGGACAACTGCCTTACTGTTTTAAATTTGCATTACTGTAGACTTAACCGACGGTTTAGATTTGAGCACTTTCCCTTTCTTGAGATCTTGGAACTACATGGAGTTAATATCAATGAGGCTATGCTGGAAAGGGCTGTTTTGTGTTGCCCTTTTCTTTCAAAGTTGGATCTGAGCGAGTGCATGACGCTGATGGCGATTAAAATTTCGGGAGGCCCGCAGCTGCGGCTTAAGTACCTTAGGGTGGTTCGATGTTGGAATGTCGATTTAATTGAGATATTGGCCCCGAAGCTTGAGGTGTTCCATTTGTTCAGCAGATTCCCGCGTATGTATCTGCTCTATGATATCTCATCCTTGGCTGATGTTGTCTTATATTCAACCGTTGAACAGTATTGGTTTCACCCAAATAATTGGTTTGAGACTCTCAGCACATTTAACCATGTTCGGGTTCTAACTCTTTGCAATAAGGCTATTCAGGTAACTCTACCGTTTCCATTTTAAAAAAAATTCATTTTGTTGGCTGTCGTGTAATGTGATATGTCTTTCCCCCTCGCTTGTGCTATATTATCAGCATATGTTTGGACCTGGAATGTTCGCAACAGCCGTGCTGCCTAGCGTTCGAGTACTTGATCTATCGATGCAACAGCTTGACGACCATGATGTCATGAACATCTATAGGTTCTTTAGACAATGCTATCTCCCTCGCCTTGATAAGCTATTGGTGCAGGTGCTTATTCTTAAAATTCCTGAATAATCTTTTTCCTTTACTAGGAATGTAATGACATTCCCCGCACTTTCCTTGAATTTTCTCATATATTGCAGTTTCCTGGTCACTGATAAAATAACAACATGTGATTTCCCCCCGCCGTAAAACGATCTTTCCAACCCTGTTTTGAGTAGATTGGAATACTGGAACAATGGAAGTCATTTTCGAATAGGGTAAAATGGTCATTTTACATGATGAATTTTGATTTTTCCTTCTAACTGGCAGGGATGAAACTGCATTATGTCAGTAAGTTGGGGGGCTAAAATATTGATCTGACATGTTTAGGGATTAAGTCGCAATATCTGGGTAGCACAAGAACCATCTATATGTATAAGATTATCCTTCTTTATTTTGCATTTTATCTGTGCAAACGAATTAATTTCTCCTCCCTGTGATTAACGAAAAAAATGCAGCTCCCAAACTCTCAAACTGATCCAGTGTTGCAGCAATTCAATTTTGACGCAAGCCGTGAGGACTCACCGGATATCCCTTATATGGGTTTGCGGGTCATAACAATAAGCAGTTTCGAAGGCCGGATGCATCACATAATGCTCCTGCAGTTCCTCTTGTCTAGGGCAATTGCCCTTCGGCAAGTCTCTATAGTTCTCCCTTATGACCTTCTTTTGTACTCCAACCCTCACCGAATCATCAATGCTGTTGCTGAGCTTCTGAGGAGAGCGAGGGCCGCAGGTGCTGCAACAAACCTTCTGCTCTATCCTTCACAGGGTCACCTTGCTTACTTCCCCCTTAGTATAAACTGCTAAAGATCTTTTTAAGAGCCGAATTGTAAATAAGGAGTAATGCATTGTCAGTGCCTTGGAATGAGCACCATGGACCAATCAACGCAAGCCATCGGTGATTGCCAGTGCATTAGTCGTCTTTGAGGAAACCTTTAAGGCTCTCCATATCGGTATCCATAAGTACTATTATGAACTCTTATGTTTATGTGAAAAACGAAGGTTTTATGTGTGGTGTGTAATATATTATGCCTAAATAAAGTCGTGGAGAATACAGTATAATATATTCGTTCCTGCTCAATTTTGGTATGATATTGCCTTCTGTGCTGTAGGAATTGTCAGATTTTCAACAAAAATCAGGAGCATTCTTGAGAATTCTTCTCGGAGGCATAGTAATCATAACATAGCTTAGCTTTTCTAGTCACTATGTTCATGGGATTGTTGAGGTGAAGAACTTCTTATACTCTAATCCCTCGTTCGATGGATGATCTAATAGATGCGGCAAATTTTTGTCTATGTAAGCATAGATACTGTGCACTTGCTTGAGAAATACGACCTTAAAAAAAAAAAAAAAAAAAAAAAAAAAAAAAAAAAAAAAAAAAAAAAAAAATCTGTAACAGAAAAAAAAAGAAAGAGAATTAAACGCCGTTGCCGGGGATCGAACCCGGGTCTCCCGCGTGACAGGCGGGAATACTCACCACTATACTACAACGACTCAATTTAAAAATAGTAGTTCTTTAGTTTATATTATTAATTAAAACTCATCGATTTTTTTTAAGAAAAAGTTAAATGAGAATTGTTGGTGAAAAGATACATAAGAGGAAAAAAAAAAACAAAAAAGGACATGGAAAGATGGTGGAGGAGTATGTAGGCGGATGTTGACGGATGGCTACAATTTCAACTTTAAATTATGGAGTTTCGGCGTGATTTGGAAGTAGAAGCGAAAGTTGGTATATACATAATCTTTTTGATAAAAAAAAAAAAAGTTCACACGTCGACTTACCAAGTAGTTAAGTTGCTATTAATTCTTGCGTTGCATTCAAGCATATACTGTGCGAATTTTATTCACAAAGTTGATCGATTTGTTTATTTTTAGTCCTCAAATTTCCATAATTTTTTTTAAAAAATAATGTTGGTGGCCTGGCAATGACTCGAGCTTTGGCTGGTAGTGAGTTCGCCACCGCTGCACGACATGGTGTACACTAAACACTACACAGGAGATGAATATTCGTCTCTTTCACGGTTTTTGTTTTGTCTTTTCTTTTGGTGTTACCTTGCTCTCTATCTGCCAACGAATTGATGGATTAAAATAATAGCTGTTGATAACACAACACGCATATAGTAATTATTACCTGATATACATAGTAATTAAGTACTATATATATATATAGAGTCCGATTATAATGCTATTAATAGAATCAAGCGTTTGGTGCTACCAAATTTTTCGTTGTTAGATCCATCCATTTGACTATTTCCATCAGTTAGATCATACTATTTAACCAACCATCCACTTAATTCTAGAGAATCACTATCATTCTAGCCGCACATCCTTTTATCCAAAGTCCGAAAATTTAATAGCATCAATGACTTGATGCTATTAATAATATTCTAGTCTAATTCATATATATATATATATATAGAGCTAGGCTGGTATACTATCGGTAGCACGGAGGCCTCCGTGCTACCAAGTTGTTTTTGATGATGCGGCTTCCAAATCGACGATCGGCTCCGCTAGACTTGATCTACACTATTGAAAGTGTTTGGAAACTAAATTTCATAATTTTTCGACATTATTTGGCTAGTGATCAAAGGGTCTAAAAATTGACAATTTCAATGGTAGATGAGATGCGTTTGTAAGTTTAACGGTGTAAAACAATCCAAATCTGATAAAATTTTTATAGAAAATTCTTTTAACTATTTAGAGTAAGATCAGTATCTCTGATCTTAAATTTAAGCCTTTTATCATCATTTTTTATGAAACTTTTATTTTCAGCCATTCATTTTTCGACTACTCGTTTGATAGGTAAATGATATCGAAAAATTATGAAATTTAGTTTCCAAACACTTTCAATAGTGTAGATCAAGTCTAGCGGAGCCGATCGTCGATTTGGAAGCCGCATCATCGAAAACAACTTGGTAGCACGGAGGCCTCCGTGCTACCGATAGTATACCAGCCGGACTCTATATATATATATATATATATATATATATATATATATATATATATATAATACTGACACACAGACACTTAGTAATTACATTACATTATATACATATCTTTGTAATTCATACGATTCTAGTCAGTGTGACGTGTGTTTCAATTTACGCCCATTAACTTTCTTCTTTAATATCTTTCAAAGACTTCTATACAAATAAGTACAACTGGATTACGTATGCTTCGAAAATTAATTGCCTACTTCTTTTAATAGCACCCACCAATAAACAAATATCAGAGTTACGTCACAATATAGATGAGGAGATGTGTCTCTTTTATATACGGTCTCTTTGTTTTTAATGATGTTGTATGTTACTATTTTCATTTGTATTCTCTTGCTGCAATTTATATGACTGTGTTGTATCAAGCAGAATAAAAATTATTTACAGATATTTACCTTTTGAACAAAACTATAATCTACATCCTCTAATAATAAAATTTATGTGTTATGGGATGGATCCAATAAAATATTACCGACCAATCAAATCAATCAATGTCTCAAAGATAATATAATTAATGTTACCAACCAATAAAATCAACAATCATCAAATACTCATGTAATATATTCAATGCCGACAGACTACTCTTCTACATAAAGATGTTCGTGGATCGGGTCGGGTTTGGATAATTAATATACTGTATTCGTACCCTAAAAAATGGTTAGGAAAAAAAATATATACCCTACCTATTTAACTTCGGATCGGGTCCGGATCTGGGTACTTAAGTTGCTAACATACTCATCGGGTCTATTTGAGCGGGTCTGAATAGCGACTACCCGTATATTGTCCTTTCTAGACCGGATACGAATCGGGTCTAAATCGGGTACGAATTTTTCTATACATGTATTCTTTTATAGACTTTATTAAATAGTTTATGGATATACCGTAAGGCGAAAATAAAATAAAAAAATGAGTAAAAAACAAAGTAAAAAAATTAGAAAAAAAAAGGAATAAAAGAGCGGCTAGCTAGGATTTCACTAGGATGAAAATACGTAGAGACCCTTTATTTATAAGTCCTATTAAAATTGATCCCTCAACTTCAAAAGTTTAAATCTTTTTTATTTATTATCGAATATTTCATCGAGTTCGGGTACGGTTCCGGATTTGAAAATTATTCCGGATCCTACCTATTTAAAAGTCGGGTGCAGATCGGATCCCAGTCGAGAATGGATATAAAATATTTGGATCCATACACGAAACTTTAATAGGTAGTTTTTTTTTACCCGTATACTATTTATTTTTTATCGGGTCCGGATAAAGTTTGGATATTTTGGACAGCTTTAATTCTCTACAGTTCAAACATAGTAAATACGATCTGCATGCTACAGAAATAGAGTTAACATGCAAATAAATCAAATAATGCGAATCAAAATATGCGGCTCTAGCTACAACTTGATAATGAATAAGAAATATATCAACAACCGGCAGAGCAAATAAAGAAATACATAATCACCTACATATATAATCCTGCAGAATGAGTTCATGTTGTCTTAATTAATTATATTAGACGGTGTTGGACGAGTCATGAATTGTTAATTGGTTATGCTCTTCTTCCTCTAAGGTGTCGCATATGCTCCTCCCTCTCGTCTCCGGCAGGCATGCTGCAAAGAATCCGCAGCAGCCGATGGCGAGGCCGAACACGCCGAACGACACGAACAGGCCGCGCTTCCGCCCTTCCGCCACCAGCAGAGGCGCCAGCGCTCCCCCGAGCACAACCGCCTCCCTCACCATCGAAATCGCCGAGTTCCTCACGCACGTCGGAAACAGCTCGATCGCGAAGATGAGCGTGATGTTGAACGCCGTGCACGCGCTGAAGAAGGAGGCCACCTCTACGGCCATCCGCGCCCACGCGGGGCTCGCGATGTAGACGCACGCCACGCTGCACGCGCCGCTTAGGGCGGCGAACGAGATCACCGAGCCGCGGCGGTTCAGCCTGCCGATTAGTAGGAAGGTGACGAGCGACGAGGGCAGCTCGGCCAAGGCGTTGAAGGTGACGCTCAGGTAGAGATTGGAGCCCAAGTTGCCCACATTGAGCGGCATCCCGTAGTACACCATCCCGACGCCGAACCCCACGACCATGACCGCCGCCAACCGCCGGAAGGCCCACTTCTTCTCGTACAGCATCTTCACTGCGGAGAACATGTCCGCGTTCCACGTCTCCTCACCGCCGACGTGGTATAAGCTAGAGAAGCTGGAACTGACGGAGTTGCCGCCGCCGCCGCCGCCGCCGCCGCCGGACACGGCGATATGCTTCAGCGCCGCGACGGCCTCTTCCCTGCGCCCGCGCACGAAGAGCCAGCGCGGGGACTCGTGGATCAGAAAGCGGAGCAAAACGGCGTAGCAGAGAGAAGAAACAGAAGTCAACAAGTAAAGCAGCCTCCACGAGGACCTCCGGTTCACGTAGGCCAAGGCGGGCAGCGATAGGAAGCCGAGGGTGAAGCAGAGGAAGCCGCAGATGCTGATCCGATCGCGCCACTTCCTGCCGACCATCTCGTTGCAGAGCACGAGAGCGGACGATCCGACCATGGAACGACCGATGCCGCAGACGAAGCGCAGAGCCGAGTAGGCCCAGACGTTCGGGGAGGCGGCCGTGAGGATGCCGGACAGGGACATGGTGAGGAAGGAGGCGAAGAGCATGCTCTTGCGGCCGAGGGCGGAGTCGGCGAGCGTCGCGAGGACGAGGCCGCCGAGGACGCAGCCCAGGAAGAAGGACGAGGCCGGGAGCGAGACGAGCGCGGGGCCCGCGCACTCCAGGGCCCACTCGGACACCACGGACGCCGACTCCGGGAGGTCCCACGCCCACGCCCCGCGCGGGAGCCCGCACGGGGTAGAGGCCGCGGCGGCGGCGGCGGAGCACGCGCGCATGTCAGTGTCGGTGTGGGTGTCGGTACAGTGCCAGGATGGGTGCGCGTCGGCGAAGACGCTGATGAAGGTTTGTTGTGCGTCGAAGACCCACGCGAGGGCCACGAAGAGGGCGCGGAGGAGCTGCGCGCGGCCGGTCCGGCCCACGCAGGCCTCGATGGCGTCGTCGATGGATCGCACCACGGGTTTGTCGCCGTCGACGCTGCCGTGCTGAGGAAGAGGAAGAGGAGGGTGCGTTTCTTTGGAGGCCGAGGTGTAGCTGGGGAGGAGTAACGGGGCTGAGTCGGCCATGGACGTAGCTAGTGGTGGTAGTACAAGCCAAGGGGAGGAGCTGCAGCTGCTTCTCTGCATATATACATATATATATATATATAGTGAGAGGATTCACAGTAGCGTACAATATATATATATATGCATGGCCTACCACGTTCCTATATAGAGGCCCCTAGTAGTGTTCCCATGGGGAGAACGGGAGAGAAGAACCTTACCTGTACTTAGCTTTTTCGGAAAGTTTCTAATGAAGTGCTATTCTATACCGACCCACTGCATCCGAGGGCGCTGTTTCTCTCCAATCCCAATTCCTGTGTGCAACAAATTTGTAACGGAATGCATATATTTAAATCATTAATCAATATATGTTATGTTAAGGATAATATTTACCCAAAAAAAACAAACTAAATATTATCCAGATAATTTATATAGTTGCCGTTAATGAAGAACAACCAGAAGCACAAAGTGAAATCTCCTATCTTGTAAATAACAACTATATGTAGATGGATAAAATTTAGTAACCATTTACATAAACACCATCTGAATCGAATCGAATCCAATGGGATTAAGAATGAGCCACCCTTCATCGAGCTGTATCACAAAACATGCATCTTAAATAGTAAATAAATACTAGCTGTTATATATAGGTACGGTAGTAAATATATACTTTCCAATCAGAGAGGTTGCAACAATATGATGAACTGTATTTTTCATGGCGATTCATGGATGCTTATCCCATTTTTTATTGTGTTCCAAGTGTCCAACCCCACTCAGTTGGCGTATGTAAATAACTTAAAATCGAAAAGGTTGGGCACGTACAACATTTCGAGTCGCTTTTGTTTTTATTATTTTTTGGTCTTCTTCCATTTGGAAATCCAGTTTCGCCACCCACACTTTTTAAAAAAAAAAAAAGTAGAACAGGGCAAAACACCATTAAAGAAAAAAAAATAAAAAAAATATTGTACAAACAGCCCACAGCAATAACACAACAAAATACAACAAAGAAAACAGAAAACAAAAGCCATATTCGGTGGACATAAACTACATAATATATAAAACCAAGTAGCAGCATTAAATAATTAATGATTATTACAACCAAAACGAAACGAACAAAAGTGTAGATCAATACGTGGAATTGGCATCTATATATAATAAGCAACCATCATGATCATTTGGGATCAACATCTTTATTATAGTGACTATTATGATTTACGGTTGGACGTTTTGAAATATTGGATCACATTTGCTACTATAGATGAGTGGATATGGATGAGTAAGTAATTAAAATTTTCAATAAAAATAGAATCTTATCTTGTATCAACTCCACTTAGCATAGAATATCTGATTGAAATGATTCACTTTTTTCTTTTTCAAATTTGCACTCGATTAAAGAGAATCCCAAGAAGAATGAATGAGATGTGTCGAACAAATCTTTACCGTTCAATTTTCAAGCTAGGCCGTGTCTTTTGGCCAAGCAATTAAGAGCAACGTCAATCATAAATTTCGAAAATGAAATGTTCACAAACTACAAAAAAAGGACTTTGAACTTTAGCTACAACTTGGAAAAGACTTGAAAAGGCAACAGCAAAAAAACAATCTATTAGAGCAAATTAAATGAAGAAGCTACGTCCTTTGAAGTGACTCAACTCTAAAAGAGTCTCTTAAACAAAATAAACAAATAAAAAATAAATAAGAAAAATAATATTGTAATTTTTTTTAAAAAAAAGAAGCAGAATTAATTGATTTCTGGAGGAATTCCATTCAGGCCAACCAGATCATAATTAGAGCAATTCAGCGTTTGATAGATCACAATAGTTTGAATTATTCTTTACCTTTTGACCCCTAAATTTGAGTGTGAGAGCTTATTAGTAACTTGGTGTATATGTGTTTTCTTACTCTAATGGTATCTTTGTGCTTTAGTGATTAGCAAAACTTGGCTCAAATCAGCCTATGCATAGTTTTCTTCTAAATCATGTGTCGTTTATTTAGTCAAGTCACAGTCATTGAATGATCTCAAAGAGAAAATAAAGGAAAATGAAAAAAGGAAACGGCCACAGATCTAGATAGAGGTGCACATACTTGTTACCTGAGAATGTGCGGAGCTTCATCATACATCAAGAAGATTAACCCAATAAATATTTTAATTTGTTACCTGCTGAAATATTTTATTTTCGAGATAGAAATAAAAGTTTATAGAGAGTCAGATAAACTATAAGATATTCTGCTCTAGTTAGTTGGGACAGTATGTCAATCTTATCCAATTATCAAATGAATCAATTTTTGAGATAGAGTGCGGGATCTTCGAGATAAATTATAAGATATTTTGCTCTAGTTAGTTGCTTTGAATAAATTATATTTTATCAATTTTTTTTATTTTGAAACATTTTGTTCGGAAATAAAAATTAAGTGAATCAAATAATTATACAAAGCAATTTTTATTTTTCAGAGACTTGTGGGGTAGCCATACTTGCACCTACAGAAAGATCTAACATGTGTCCCACGGGCCCCGACAAATTTTATCACATAAATTCTTTTCGTTTTACTATAATTGCTTCTATAGGTCCTAGCTATATTTATTTCATTATTACTTTTTGTATAATTTTCATTCTAGTAGCGCATTTAAAAGCTGAATGGTTATAAATCAATTGGAAATGGCAATTCTACTCCATAGACATTATCTATATATACTAGTTGAATGTACGTGTATTTGCACGCAATAATTATTTTAATAGTTAGCTCAAATTAATAAAAATTATGAATTATATTCATCGAAAAATTTACAATTAAAATTTTACAAAAATTTAAATTTTAAAAAAGTAAATTTATCTCTCATATTTTATTAAAAAAATATTCGTCATAATTCTAACTCTAATTTAGATAGCTGTTGCCGACAATAATTATATAGTTCTATTTTTTTTTTTTTATAAAATTTTAGTTTAAATAGTGAATTAAACTTAATTTTGGATATCAAATTTGAATTGACAACTAACAAATATTAACTAAAGTGGATTAAAATTAAATATTAAAATTTGCATTAAATATATAACTTAAAATTTCGATACTTTTAGTTTAAAACACATACTAAAAAATTTTGAATTCATCAAAATTTGAAAAAAAATACAAAAATATTCAATGTATAATTAAATTTTATTTCTGAATTTAAGATGATATAAAAGTTTAAAATCAAAATGTTTAAAAAATAAATATACATTTAAAATTAAATTTAAATATGATTGTTGGTTGCAATCTAAAAATATTCACCTAAAATGAAAATATATGAAATATTTCTAGGCTAAATTACAGAAAACCTCCCTGTCAATACTCGTTTTTTCACTTTCCCCCCCTATCATTTAAAAACCTACACTTTGCCCCCTTGTAAAATAAAAAAATGTACACAGGGGGTACGGTGTTAACTTTGATGGCAAAATGACCAAAATACCCCTCCGCCCTCCGCCCTTCATGCCTCACCCTCTTCCTCCCGCGCTCCCCCGACCCCTCCTCCGCCACCACCACCTCGCAGCATCCCTCCTCCTCGCCGCGGCCCTCTTCCTCCACCTCCTCTCCTTCTTCGTCGTCCTCCTCCGCCGCCGCCGCCGCCGCGGCCTCTGCCGCGCCTCCTCCACCGCGAGCGGTGGCGCCGCCTCTGCTGTGGCGGAGGAGGAGTGGGACGGGGACGGGGACGGGGACGGGGAAGCCGTGCTGGCGGAGGAGGCCGACGGCGAGGCGGGGGACGGTGAGGTCGGCGCCGAGGTGGAGGAAGAAGTCGGAGAGGAGGAAGGAGATGGGGACTCGAGGGTATTTTGGGTATAAAAATATATATAATAATATTTTATTAACGGAACACTGACGGCAGGGGGCAAAGTATACATTTTTTATTTTATAAGGGGGTAAAGTGTAGGTTTTTAAATGATAGAGGGGGAAAGTAATAAAGCGGGTATTGACAGGGGAATTTTCTGTAATTTAGCCATATTTCTAAGATTATCCCTATTAGAGAAAAAAATTAGAAGTTTATTTCGTTATGTTATTTATTTTACGTAAGAAACAAAATTAAAATAATTTTTCGCCAGAAAATAAATTTGTCGACATTCCCAAATTCAAAATTAAAAAGCATTTAAAAATTATAAACTTTGAATAAAAATATTTTGAGAGTTACTCAAAAAATATGTTCAATATATATATATATATATATATATATATATACACACGCTTACCGCCCCATAAGTATAACCTCCGAGTGTTATGATGAAAACTCCACGAAAAAAATTATTTTGCGGCAAAATTGATGATACTGCGCGGGAGGTGAGCTCACCGGTGGTGACCAGACTCTCTAAGCAACTGTTTTGAACTACCCATCAAAAAATACAGCCCGGCCCAAAGTTGGACCACATCTGGATGCGATTCGAGCCGAACACATTGACTACTGGACTCCATACATGGGCTTTTACCAGGCCCAATTACCTAATTGATAGGTCTCCTTTTGGATTAGTTCGTTTATTATTAATTTTCAAATCATATACCAGTAAAAATGAATATATATATATATATGATTTTCAAATAATATACTAATAGAAATGAAAAAAATTACAAGATAAATGGCCGATTTAAATTCATAAACTATTTGTCAAATTATTTAAAAATTTTAAAATTGAAAATGACTATTTTGGGTTTCGTACATTTATCTAATGTATCGCTGCGTCGCCCTCTAGCGTTACGGTCACCGCCTAGTAAGCATAACCTCGGAATTTTCTAATGAAAGCCCACCATTTTTTTTTTTTTTTTTTTTTTTTTTTTTTTTTTTTTTTTTTTTTTTTTTTGGTGGCAAAGCAGATGATACTGCAGCGAATATATAAAAGATGGGGAGATTTGATTAATTCTTAATTAAAGAATGAACAAATCTCTCTGCAATACGGGCTAAATCTATTTACAACTAGACTCAACACATGGGATTTTACCCGGCCCTAATACCTAAATTACAAAATTTAGGTTTGTGTTTAAACTAAGAATATTAAAATTTTAATTCACCTTTAATTCAAATTTAAAAATTTAATTGATCCACTTTAATTATTTATTCATTTAAGTTTGATATTCGAAATTATACTTATGTCACGATTTAAACTCAAATTTTAATTTTAATTTAAAATTTTAAAAACTTTAAATTTAAATTTAAATCAAATAATTAAATTTCAACTATGAATTTAAGATGAAATAAAAAATTAAAATTAAAATATATGTTTAAATTAAATTTAAATTTGATTGTCGGTTGCAGTCAATAAAATATTAACATAACAACTAAGTTAGTGGTTAATATTGAGATAATCTAGAATATTCAACCATAAAGATAACATATGGAATTATATAGAAATATTTGATAAAAAAGAGAAAGGTTATCTGTTAGAGAAAAAAGAGGAATTTAAACCTTTGTTCCGTTACATTATTTATTTTGCTTAAGAAAAAATAAGAACCAAATTTTTTTTTTTCCGTTAAAAAATGAGTCTATTTATCTAAAAATTTATTTTAAAAAATTAAATATTAAAAAAGTTAAATTCATCTGTTATATTTTGTTAAAAAATATCTATCATACCCTAAGTCAACTTTAAATAATTGCCACTAGCAATAATTATATAATCAGTTTATATATATATATATATATATATATATATATCTATATTTTTTCAAATTCTAACGAATCCAAAATTTAAGTATGTATTTTAAACTAAACGTATGAAAGTTTAATTTACCTTTAATTCAAACTTAAAATTTAATTAATCTGCTTTAATTAAATTTTTAATTATCCATTCAAATTTAATATCCAAAATTAAATTTATGTCATGATTTAAACTCAAATATTAATTTAATTTAGATATTCATAAATTTAAATTTAAATTGTATAATTAAATTTCAACCATGAATTTAAGATGAAATAAAAAATTTAAAATTAAATAAAATTAAAATCTAAATATATATTTAAAATTAAATTTAAATTTTATTGTTGGTTGCAATCAACAAAAAACTTTAACATAACAGCTAAATATTCGTAGATAGTATTGATATAATTTGAAAATATTCATCTATAAAAAATTTATAGAATAATATAAAAATATTTAATAAAAAAATGAAAGGTAAAGAGAAATTTAAATCTTGTTTCCTTACTTATTTGTTTCGTTACTAGTGCTCGTAAGTTTTTCGCCGTTAGACCTATCTCTTTGACCATTTTCACTAGTTAGATTATACCATTCAACCAATCACTTACTCAACCCTACGAGACTACTATCATCCTTACTGCACATTTCTTAGGACGCAATATTACGTACGAAAACAAACAGATTAGTTTTCTATCGTATTTTCTCATCGCACATAACGCAATCCCCCCGCAATTCCAAACGAAGTCTTAATTTAAAGACCGAAAACCTACGAGTACTAATGATTTGATACTTTTAAAAGTATAGAAACATAAGTCTATATATAAAACCAAATGTGTGGACAAATACAAAGTAACTAAAATTTTTGGCAATCCTTAGTTAGTTAGAGCTGTGAGGCTTTTGAGAAATGACCCAACTGCTGCCGGGCAATCTCCTGACTCCCCGCTCTTCCATCTCCCTCTGAACCCTCTCGGCCGCCTCATGCATTCCTGCACCCGCATATACGCTCGACAGCAACACAAAGTTCCCCGCATTCTCCGGCTCGATCTCGAACAACACTCTTCCCGCGACTTCCGCTAACTCGACTTCTCCGTATTTACGACAAGCCGCTAGAAGCGCCCCCCAAGCCTTCGCCGAAGCCGTCACCGGCATCCCGCGAATAATCTCGTGCGCCTCCTGCAACCGCCCCGCACGGCTCAAAACATCGACCAAGCACGAGTAGTGATTGCTGCATGCTTCCACTCCGTAGTGTTTGGTTAACACATCCACGTACTTTAAGGCATCGTCGGCGCGACCGGCGTGACTGCACGCTTTTAAAACACTGAGGAACGTAATACCGTCGGGCCTTATGTTGTTCGATTCCATTTGCTTGAATGTTGATACTGCGGTCTCTGCGTAGCCGTGAAAGGCGTAGGCAGAAACCATGGAGCTCCACGCCACCACATCCCGCTCCGGCATTTCATCGAACACCTTACACGCGCTGATCAAAGAGCCGCACCTCCCGTACGCTTCGATAAGAGCGCTGCCGAGATGAGCATGGGTGCTAGCGCAGCATCTTATTGCAAACCCATGAATCTCTTTGATCGGGTTTAATGCACCTATTTGGACGCACGAAGGAACTAACGCTAAAAGCGTGATAAAACTGGGCTTTACGCCGGAGCACCGCATCCGGCGATAGAACTCGATCGCTTTAGACGGCCCTTCGTCGGATTCCGCAAGAGCCGCGATGATCGTATTGTACGAAGAGGCGGTAGGGGCCACATCCATGAGCTCAAACAGCTGCAGCGCAGCCGTGATATCGTTAGAATGGGCGTAGAGGGATATAGCGGCGTTCCACACGGCGGCGTTTCTTTGGGGACATTCGTCGAACAGTTGGCGTGCGTGACTGATAGAGAAGCATTTGCCGTAGGCGCCGACGAGAGCGGAGGCGACGAAAGGGCTGCAGAGGAGGCCGGATTTGATGGTGTGGGAGTGGACGGAGGCGACGGCATCGGGGAGGCGGAGGGCAGTGGAGGATTTGAGGGCGAGGGGGAAGGCGAAGGGGTCGAGAGCGATGTCGGGGGAGGAGAACATGTGGGAGAAGAGGGAGAGGGCTTGGTGGTGGCGCCCTTGGTTAACATAGGTTGTTAAGAGTTTGGTGCAGGATACTAGCCGTTGGTGGCTCTTTTGGAGGGAAACCATTTATTTATTTATTTTTTTTGTTTTCCCCTCTTTAGAAGAACAAAAATCCTTCTCCTTAGACCAAATATTTGTAAGCTTAGCCTAATTAATTATCCATTACAATTTATTTCAAAACACTGACCGTTCTTAGCGCAAGTGACAAAGGGCTTGGTGGTCGGTATCCGAGGCCCTAAGTTCGAATCCTAGTTGATTCACATTTTCAGCATGCTACCTTTCTCTAAAAAAAAATTTATTTCAAAACTCATTAAATTTTACACCTCTATCACTACAGCTTCATCTAGAGGCCCGAGTCTCCCTCGACTGCTTCCAGCAGAAGACCCTTCCTTTGCTCCAAATGTTTAATCTAATAAGCATCCCCACGGCTCTCAAAAACGTCAGAACTTTCAGAAATAGAGTTCTCAGCATTCCTCACAATTCAATCGACGAATGCACGAAATCTCACTTTGTAAACCTCCTCATTGCCTTCGAGCAGTGCAACCCGCAAATGGGGAAGCTAATGACGAGTTTCGCAATCTTCATGGACTGCATCGTCCACTCGGCTAGCTAAAGATATCGCGGTACTCCAGGAGAGCGGGATCATGGGGAACAAGCTATCAAAGGAGGAGGCAGTGCATTTCTACAATCTGCTCCGAGATTGTTCCTACATCGACCACGACGATGATTACTTCGTCAACTTGTTCAAAAATTGGCACAAATACAGGGCTATGCTGTACAACGCTACTACTACAACAGCCCGTAGTCGATCCTCTCGGTAGTAGCTGCAGTGTTACTTTTGGCGCTCACGTCGCTCACACGATCTATGCGGTCTACTCTTATTGCCACCCCCGTGCTTTGTCTCCCTGTAGTGATGCTTGGAAACTTTTTATCATGTTATGCTCTATTTACAGTTGATTTATGCTGTCACACTGTGTCCTGTGTTTGTCTCTCAAGAGAGAGCAAGGCATGGGGATGGTTACCTATTCTATACCTCCTCTCTCTTTGTAAATTTCTGAGCCAAAGTTGTACGGATATGTTATGTGTTACCTTACATTCTTAGATATGTAGGAAAAGGTTCAGAAACTCACAGTATGGTGCTTTTCTTCACATGTCTAGCATCAATTATTATTTTTGTTATTTTTCCTGCTGTGGTAAACAAAACAACGGGAGAAACTTTCATTTCAATTATTCAAAGTGTTTTAGTTTTGCTTTCATTCAAAATCAAAGTTACCCCATATGAACTTTGATTGAACCAACTGCAGATTACCGCCCAATAGTTAGAAAGATAAAAAATTTAGTACGAAGAATCAATTTATTTCAATCAACCATCAGACTCAAATTCTTTGTCAAACCTCCAAACTACTCTGAGCACATGTATGTCACGACATAGCAAAAACCACAAAAACATATATAGATATTACGATAGTTTTTTGAGGCACCCACTAGAAATTAACCCGTGTAAGTAAAAAATGCACCATCTAAAAGGAATATTTTAAAACCAAATGATACTGGAAAAATATGCACAATTTGATGTATCACATGTAACAAATCCGACTCGGGCAGTCAAAAAAAAAAAAAAAAAAAAAAAAACAAAGAGAGAGAGAGAGAGAGAGCTGCATAAACACACGAGCATATACAAAAATTAGTCGATAACAAGAGAAACATATATTCTAGAGAGAATGTTGAGACACCAATAAGGCACGAAATGAGTGCTTCAGCAATGCCTATTGCTAGCTAACCAAAATTCATAGCTTAATGATAGCTATCAGGTAAAACAGTTAACAAGATTCAAACTACGAGGTTTTCTTCGCATCAAACATGGCCTTCACATAACCTAATACTTGCGGCGGCTGTACACCATAGTAGGTGATAAATGAAAGATATGCACAGCTAAATGCTACATAAACTTTGAACCACACAGACGAGAAGAGCGTGAGGTATATGAAGATAATTGTTAGACTAATGACGACAAAACAATTTACCAGACACATTGGTGTAGATAGTTCACCTTCGGTTCCTTCACAGGGAAAATGTCCCCTGGAAACAAAATCTGAGAGAAGTTGGTCCTTAAGCCTGAACCTCTCTACTAACCAATCAGCTGCATCCTCTTCTGAAGTTGGGATTTCGTTAATCGGGATACGTTGCACATGCATATGGACTTCGGAAGGATCCACACCATAAACATTGTCAATAAAAACCGGACATCGATGTTTGTACGAGATCGTGACATCATAAACTGCAGAAGTTGAGATGTAAGCGAACCAACATAAATGTACATAAAATTACAAAGTGAGGACACTAGTATAAATGTGCAAAAGATACAGAAAAACAAGAAGGTAAAGTAGGAGCACTAGGACGCCTAGCATCTGAGAATTCATGTATGGTTATCTTTATGTGCGTGCACATGTAACCATGAGCCACACGTCCAAAAACACTTACAAGCAAACTAGAATTTTGAGCCGCTTGTATAGCATCAAATCCAAAGAGACTAAACTAACAGAAACTAGCCAAAAATTTTACAGATTTATTACTTGATTAAGAATCTATTCATGTACAGCAAAACAATCAGATAACAGTTTCAATTTAACTTAATATAATTCTAATCGCATATCATATGATCATACAAACCTATTTTTAATATTGTTTCATACAAGGAGCACATAATCAACTTAAAAGCATATTAGATGGCAAACAAGTTTTATTTACAAATTGTTCATGCCAGATTTGTGATGGCAATACATTTACTTTGTATACCGGATTTATAATAAAATGGCTTATTCTGTAAATTAGATCTGTGATGGGGTGAAAGACGTTTATTTATTTATGGGGTATTTGGTTCCTCGATAAAGCATGGAAAATTGTTTTCTGCAAAAAAATAAATAAATAAATAAAAAATTCCCATAGAAAACACTCTTTTCGTTTTCACTTTTCAGATAAAAAATTTGGAAAACAAAAACACTAGTTTTCTATAAAATCTGGAAAAAACTTTTCAGGAAAACTACTTTAGAAAGGAACCAAACAGATGGAAATATTTTTCCAGCTAGAAAACTATTTTCTAGGATATTTTCTGGGAAACAAAACAACCCCTTATATATGTAATAAAACAATAACAATATATGTATTTATACATTTGTATATTATCTAAAATACATATGTGAAAAAGAGGATTCTCATAAATCAAAGAGGCACTTTTGGATTCGAACTAGAAGGATATGAAACAAGTTACCTGCATCCAAGGAGCTTCTTAGACGCTGCAAACAAGCATAGAATCCTCTTGTTTTTGGAAGGAGTACATTTTTCAGAATTGGTAATCCATGCTCAGCTGCGTGCTGCTGGTTTTTGATACACTTCTGTTCTCTGAGATATAAACACAACAAAAACCACCCAAGAAATAAATGACAACATTAGTAGCAGCAAGCAGGCATAAAGAAGTGATAGAACCGTGGAAGTAATTAAGAAAATATCCTACAAAGAAGTGGTAGAAGTAATTAACCAAATATCCTACAACATTTTTGACATAAACCATTTAGTTCACATAGAACTTGACAGATTTTCCTGAAACAAAGAAACTGCTAAGGTAGAGAGTAAACCCAAAAGTTACCTAAATACAGAGTAACCGTTAAGGTATATAGTAAAATTAAAAGTTTTACAGTTCAGGTATACATTTCAAAATGTTATTGTTCGGGTAAGGTCCGTCTCTATAAACCAAATTTATATTTTAAAAGTGGTATAAGTACTGCCACAATTCTATTACCCAGTAAACAATAAATAATAACGGGAAAGATGGAAATATTACGTATAATCGGTGCCCTCAGGGAAAACGGCCAACCAGAGAGGATCTCGCGGGTCTTTGAAAGTTGAAAGTCTTTTCTGCATGATTGACTCGTCAATTTCCCACTTCCTCTCAACCGGAATAAACTCAAGAATATGAAATCCCCAAGCAAAGATAGGCAACTTCATCAAACTGCTCTTTAGGATATACTTTATATAACCCAATCTACCTTTCCTTAATGCAAGATCCCACAAGTACATCCAATCGACTTCAGTTCTATGGTTTGCAAATAACAAAACCCGCTCCTTTTTAGGCACACGGTCGCCAGAAAAAACCACCTTTGTCTTATTAATTTTCTCAAACAAGAAGGGCCATAAAGATAGCCATGTGGCAAATAAAATGGACGTTCCCTTCCTGCTGTAGTGAACACTAAAAAGCCGAAACAGAAGAACAGTCACAGGTACCCAGTAAACTAACATCATGAAAGCCGTAGATAGTATGATAACTAAACATAATACACCACGGAATATTCTCAGAGGAGTTAGTGGGCGGTGTCTCGGAGGTTCCTTTATGTTTGGAGGCTCACCGGCCTCAAATTTCTTCTCTTTTCCATTCAAAGCTTCCTCTTGGTTAGAAGCTGAACCATTCATATTGTAAAACTTATTTTCAGAAAATAATTTTATTGCTTGTGAATATTCATATACAAAAATACTCCTGCATAAATAAGGCCATTCTAACTAGCGAGTGCACAAGCGTAGCCGTGGTGCTCAATCTTACATAACTCAATTAACATCTTCGATACCCTGCATGAGTTAATAAGAGAGAGATAAGCATGCGACTTCTACCATACACATGACGATTCATAAAAAGAAATTCGAACTATAAATGGTAAATAAATCAGAATTAGCCGCCAAATCCAAACCATGAAACCAATTCGGCATAAGAGAAAGCAATCCCCAGAATAGATGGTACATAAATTCTGATTTACTACAATGTCAAAGTATTAAACCAACTCTGTTTAAGTTTATAGCATTTTCTTTTCTTCTTCTTTTTTTGGTGGAAAGTTTATAGCAGCAGAAATGCATTCACCAACATATGTAAAAGAGTATACTCCAGTGAAATAGTGCTACTCTAGCAACATAAGGTGATGGTCGATCCAGCTTGTTCCTAACATCAAAATATTCATAATATCACAATTTTAGAGAGAGATATCGGTTACTAATTGTCCCTCGCAAACTAAGAATTTGCAAAATGAGAGAGATGCCTTAGTCATCATAGATGTCTCACCATACAACGCAAAATAAACAAGCGCTATACATGTACCGGATCTACCATGGCAAAAAAAAAAAAAAAAAAAAAAGAACTCCTTTCACTCAGATCCATTAACAAGAGTGACAGAATAGAGATTATGCTGATGCTGATGCATTTAGTTCATAGCCTATAACGACGAAACCAAGTGAACTAACACTAATCCGATGCATTATTTCACACACACATACACACACACAAAAAAAAGAAAAATCTGATCTGATGCGTAGAGAATTAGCAATTAGCATAAGTAGATCAGTAGATTACACATCTAGCAACTTGAAAGAACCAAATCGATCACTAATATAGCAAGAGAAACCCTAGGTCTCAGCGCGCACACAGAGAGAGAGAGAGAGAGAGAGAGAGAGAGAGAGAGAGAGAGAGAGAGAGAGAGAGAGAGAGAGAGAGAGAGCGATGGATTGGGGGAAGTGGGTAGTACCTGAGGAGGGAGAAAGCGAGGAGGGGATGAAGAGAGCGAAGCGAAGGGATTGGGGAAGAGGGCGAAGAAAGAGGGAGCACGCCCACACCGACGCATTCGACAACGATGCGCTATCTCGCAGCCATTTATTAATTAATAATAATTAATAAATTAATAAAAGAAAATGAAAGTCGCTTTGTTGTTTGTTACGATTATGGGAAAAGTGGATATGGGACCAAAATATAGCATGGCGTGCACCTCACGGTAAAGACGAGAGTTATCATCGCCGGCAATTAATTCCCGACTTAAAAATCTTAACGTAAAATGGACGGTTATGATTATGATTTCATCTCATTCACGAGAAACGTCGTATCAAAGTGCAATGAAACGTTTATAATATATATAGATTTTTCTGAATTTTTTAAATTCGTTTGATTAAGCAGAAATTATTATTTCAAACTGTTAACAACCCCCCCCAAAAAAAATCCCACTCTAAGTCCTTTCCTTAAGGCAATAGTTGTAAAAGATGAATGGCTCCATTTACCCAATAATAGAAAAAAAATTTAGCATAAAAATATCACAGAAGACAATTCTGTATATTAACATATATATCAGATTGCTTGTTGATTTATTCACGTATTGCACAGACCAACATATACCAGTTCTTGAGGTAAATACGAAGAATTAGGTAATTCGAGAAAGATAGAAGCAACACTACAATTCAAATGAAAAAAGAAAGAATAAAGTTTAAATCCGATCTCCTAACAAAATCATCTTTTACTTAAACGAAGAAATTTGGTCCCCTATTTCCCGCTTCACCCAGTTTTACAACATGATATGAGCAAGGCAAACTAATTATTTTGATACACAAAAAGATTCTTACACTGATTGCTAGAACCAAGAGATAAAAAGGAGAGAAAAGAGAAGCCACACCGAAATAAATACCAACAGTAAAACTTTCAAACCAAGATATTGCAAAATGGAACTCGAAAGAGATGGCAGGACTACCGCCGACTTGGGCATAACAGTTAGACTCGAGAATTTTGGAACCCGAGGGTGCTCCATGCATCTCGGGTTTTCATGCCACAAGTGACTGAGAATTTGAACATGAAGAGGTTTTAAGGGTTCCGATCGATTTTATGCTCCTTATCATCACGAGCTCTGCGACTGCCGGTATATTTGAAGTATCCAGTCGACGTAGGTGCTGCTTCCGGGAGTCTGATCCTCAATTAGGTTGTTAAGAAACAAGAAACCTTCTCTCGGTTGTTCGCCTTGCCTTATGATTCGGCATAACTGATAGGAGGAACGATTTTCATCCCTTAGGGCTTTTAGGATCCTCATCATTCTTCTCGAGATGTCGTTGTCCAGTTCATACAATTGAACCTTCAAGGCAATTAAAGGTGCATATATTAGACCAAAATTACCAGAAATTTTGAGAACAACTCACCATTGGGTGGTAAATCACTAGTAGTCAAGTGAAAGACAGTTAATTGCTCAATCCATAACATCTAAATTGAAATCCCGGACGATGAATACTGACATTAAAACTCTTGAGAAGCAAGAAATTGTTCGCGAAATGAGATATTTCTAAAACCATATATTTGATTAAGCTACTGGAAGACAAAGTAGTCTCAGAAAATAGGAATGACGATATCTAGTTTCTTAACGTAAAATTTCGTTGGTGCCAACCAACAAGTTTAGGTAAACTCAAATAATGCATACAAAAACTCAATCAGCCAAACTAGCAGCAATTTATAGGCAAAAAGTATTAAGATGAACAGAGATAAAATAGGAAGATAACGGGGAGTTGCAGTTAAAACTGATAGGCCATTTAGTAATGTCATGTTAGTATTGTTATTTTAGTGAAAATGTGATAATCCAAAAGATAAAACAGGCATTTATCAAATTAAAATTAGCATACCCTGGAGAGATCGGGGAAGCTAGAAAGGTCAACTCCAAGTATACTGTTCACTATATCAGGAGATAGCATCCTGCCTAACCAAATGACGAAGCTGAACCCATCATCATAAATGTAGAGACCTCTGGCATCTAAGCACAGTGCGGTTAATGCTAACGGCTTCAAAGACTCATCTAAATTATCTGTTCCCTGCAAAATTTAGAATGCATATAATTATTAATTTTTTTCATCAAATTCTTTGTCATGAAAGTGAAACACATATTGCCAGTTTTTTCAGTAAGATTAAGAAACTCTATTAGACATAATCTTAATGTTCTTTTTTACCCCAGTTGAAACAACAAAAAGTTGTTTTCTCTGTCATTTAGAACAAAATAGTGCAATAAAATATCACACTTACTTTCCTCCAGAATTTAGTGATATTAAGTGCTATCTAACCATCCTGTCGAGAATTTTAAAACGTATAAGAACAGTAAAACGTATAAGAACAGTACCTTTGTCAAGATCTCATCAATCCTATATAAGCCAGGATAGAGAAGTTTAAGCATTCTTCTTATAGGCAATATCATCATGCTGTAACCAGTAGCACAGCGTTCATCCAGAGGAACATCCGCATAACCTCCACGAAGAGCCGCGGACTTGCAAAGAGACAATATATAAAGTGGCAAGAACTTCAAAGAGTCGGGGAATATAAACCTCCCGCCCAACCGGTGTTGCACAGCGTATAGGGTCCTATATTCTTTCAAGCTCTTCACAAGCTTCAACTGCATAAGCTGCCGGGCGTCCTCCAGCTTATGAGACAGCGTGTTTTCAACAGCTGCATTATTATTATTATTATTTTGGTTAGATCAGCAGTGAGTTACGTGGAACAGATCAAAGCAATGAAGATAACAATCTAAAAGAAAGTAGAACTTTCACAAAAATAAATTCCTGCAAAATCATCTATATATGAATACATCGCTTAATTCTCATATATACCACTCAAAAGTGAGAAGTCCT
The DNA here is from genome assembly GCA_016920855.1 of Puya raimondii. Taxonomy (NCBI): domain Eukaryota; kingdom Viridiplantae; phylum Streptophyta; class Magnoliopsida; order Poales; family Bromeliaceae; genus Puya; species Puya raimondii. Next base: position 103,116,765 of record JABWPP010000050.1, on the reverse strand, counting down.
CCAATAAGTACAAGGGTATATATGTATGCATAAAAATCAAGTCTATAAAGGGGCATGAAAAAAAAAAATCCGGATTATAAAGGGATATAAAATCTGGATTGTAGATAATTTTGCAAGGGTATATATGAAAATATATTTAAAAGAAAAGATAGGTTTTTAACTAACCAAGCCTGCTCAACAGTGAGACAATGGCTCCAGTATCAGCTTGACGATACATTTCAGAAAGATCTGTTACCACAGGTGCAGCTGCTGTATGTACTCTAATACGCCTCTCACCTGAAGAGGAAGTATATCTTGCAATTGCTAAGGAAAGAAAATACATGTATGCTGCCATGCCTTCTTTGGAAGAATTGAGAAATGATAAAGACATCAAGTATCAATGATTATTATTGAAAGCTTTCAAACAAACGGCAATCAGCATAAAACTAAAGAACAAAATTATGATTCAAATTGTCATAAGAGGATGAAAACTGTCGCAGGTCCACATCATCCAGCACTTTCAATTGGGGGAAGTCTTCTTTCATTTGCTCGACATGAACAAATTACAATTTAAGTTGTAACATAGATCGATTATGAGGTGTATATGCAGTATGATAGAAGATAGAATGCTTTTGGATTTAATAGGACCTTCATCGTGTACCGAGGCCAATATTATCAAAGTTTTATTAAAGTTAATACTGCTCACATGATACTGCCATAAATAACTGATATTCTCATAGTCACTGACAGATCACACCTATGAGAAATTTAAAAGAAATATTGCATGTTTCACTCACAAACAGCTCAGCAGAGACTATTAAATGAATTTTAAGTATTTCTGACACAAACTACCCTAAATAAACAACCACGTGTCCAGCTTTCTTTTTATGCAGAAGCAACTTTAAGGCATATATGGAGCTACAGCTACATTATTTTGGGATTCTTCAACAATCGGAAACTGGTATAGAAATTCAATTTGAGATATTCAAGGACGTGTCATAAAACTATAACAGCCCTGGCTGATATTGAAGTTATGTTTGTTTATAAATAATTGGTGCGAATATTTCTATGCAGTAAAAGAAAAAAAAAATGTATGCACAAGGAGCCAAGAATGGAAAAATAGCCACAAACCACTGAAAGTACACATCAAAGAAAGGATACAATAGAGCAACTTGGAAGTATACAATCTGAGTAGTCATCAAGGTATCTTCTAAAGATAGTTGCATTGCAAAGGATTTATCACAATCCACAGCTGGAAGGGCTAATAAATCTGTGGACCTTAGCATGAAATGACCATGGTAGGTTGTAAACCGCACACCTGAAGGAAAAAGTTATCATTTGAACATCCAGTTAGCATCTTTTCAGAAGAACAAATCTGATAAGATAAATGCTAAATAGTTATAAGAGTAACAATGGCGTTATTGCAAATTACGACCTTTTCCACATCTAATTCGCATCACAGCTTCCCATGCAGTCTCCCTTCTGAGATCTCTGGCCAGCTCATATCTCAATTTCTCATGATGAGTAGCCGCCTGGAACGCTGGATAATGGTATACCTGGCCACCAGTGTATTTCGCTAGAGATCCTGAAATAACCGATGAAAGGAGATCGAAAAATGAGAATACCAAATAAGGACTACAAAGATATTTTACTTTTTTCTTTATTTGATATACTGTAAGCTTATCTATTGATGTAGATACCCCACCAAAAGTTAAATAAAAATCAGAGTTTTCACAAGGGTATACATTATATGTTAACAGTACATTTTGCATGGATAGATATGTAAAAGGCCCTTTTTGCTTTTGTGGTGTTCTCACCTAAGGAAGCTATATCAGAATACTTTTCGCTGAAAGCAAATATATCTACAGCAATCTGATGCTTTGTGAATTCGGCAGCCATCTGCTTGTAAAATGGATCTTCTGGTATCCTCAGAGTATGCTCCTTGTCTGTGCCATAAACACGGGGATCATCTCCTCGTAGTCTGAGGCGACCAATACCGAGAGATGGCAACGTACTCTGAAAAACCAGCAACTTCCCTCCAAGTTGACTCTATCAAGTAAAATGGGAGAAGTTAGATTATGGTGTAGCATTAAATGTATGGATAGTCCCTCTACTCTCCCAGTGTTGCAGCTTAGTCTCTGAACTTCTGATAACTTCAGCCTTTGAACTTTCCCATACATTGCAAATTCATCCTCGAACATAAAAAAACTCAAGTTTTTCTCATAAAGTGGCCATTTTATGCCTACTGTAAAATAATTTCCTTGCCTCAGTGTACTTAAAACAGAGTTAAAAGTGCTATTTGTAGGAAAAGGACACATTTTGTCACATATTTTCCAGCAGCGAAGAATGATATCGCAATATATGAGAGAGTTCATTGACTATAGTACTTAATTGCGAAGTTCACAGACTAAAATTGGGTAACTACAGAGACCATCTGGACAATTTACCTTTATGCATATCACCAAAATTTACAAAACCAAAGAGAAAAGCATCTCACCATCACCATAAATGCTGCTTTAAGAGCTGGGCCAGAAGCAGATTCTACATTTGCACTGTTCTGGAACATATTGGGCAAGCTATCCAGAAAAGCATCCACGACATGTCTTGAATCAGACAGATTAACGAGAAGATCATCAGGCAATGGTAAGAACACATCATCCAGATCCGCTACCACCATCATTTGAGGCTGCGACAAAGAAGACTACAGAAAGGAAAGAACAGTTAATAAAACATGTTGATCCTAACTCATCATAAATAATAGTAAGCACATCTAGCTTTCGTAATTTGGAAAGGTCTAGTAATGTGCCTTCAAGTTATGGAAATGTAATGTACTATCGAAGGTTAAGAAGCCAATCTGTGTTCTTGGAGAGCCTGGAAGTCCATCGAGACATGATTTTATGGTTGTTGCCACAATCTGCAAAAAACAAATGTTTAAATTGGATTTGAATTCAGAACATTTTACAAAATCATCAGGGAATGTTTAAAGGAATAATAATTACAGATGTCGTTACCTCAAGCAGGCCAGATTGGACAGCTGCTACTGAGACATCAATAAGGAAGAAATATGAGGGCGGCATTGGGGGTCGCACCATATATTCAGTTGGAGCAACAAATTCTACACTTCCTTTAGAAAGCTCCGGCCTTTGATCTATATCCAATCGTCTTCCCGTGGCATCCAGAGCGCAATAATACTCTCCAGGAACTGAAGTGCCAAAAATATACAATATTAGCAAATTTTCTAAGTGGTGACAAAAGTATTGGCACGTTAAAAATTTCTAGTAAACGGAGGTTGCTTACCGTCATTCAGCAATGAACAGAGGTTGCACCGCCACTTCCTGCCAGCATCCGTAAATGTCACATATGGATTTATATAAGTCCTGCATCTTCGACATCGGACAACGCCAGCTGTTCCAAAATTGACAATCGGCACTTCCTCCTGAAAGGTCAAAAGTTAAACAAGTAGTTAAAATGAATAGTACAAAAAAGGAACTATTCTGGCCAAGAGTTATGACAACATGGAACTCTTACCCCCTCAGGAACTTCAGCTAGAGGAGTAACCACTGCTCCAAGAGGCAAATGCCACCTGGCAAGCAAAGATTGAGAACTCGGTATTGTATGAGTCGTCAGCCTCAAAAATCTAAGGTGGCAGTTCAATGGATACGATTCGAGAACCCTAGGCTCTTCATCACCATCCAGTGGCCTAGGTAGTGAATTGGCATCAATACCAGAATCAAGCGAACCAGGAGTGGACCCCACAGACAATGACTGGAACTCTTCGACCAGACCTTGCATCGGACCACCTCCTACATGTTGTTGCCCTATGTGAGGAAATGGCATCTGTTCTCTCGAACCAAGACCTAGAGGGGGTCCAATAGGGGGGGGCGGTATAACACCTTGTTGAGCATTATATGGAGAAGAACGAAAATGAGGAGAAGCCTGGGAAGCTGATAAAGTCTGGAACGGTGGCTGCGGTCCTGGTCTAGGACCAAGAAAATGTGGGGGAGGGATATTACTGCCAGGTGGTGATTGCACAGCAGGAGGGTGTGGAGGGCTCATTCGAAAGGTGGGTACTTGCGGCTGAGGCTGAAAAGACCCTACAGGATTTGCAACAGGTGGGCCCCGCAAGGGTGTTGCAGGCTGACTTGGGGGAGGAAATCTAGGAGCTTGGGTTTGTTGATAAGTAGCTGCATCTTGAGTAGGGTGGAATGATGGAGGTTGTGTCGGAGTAAATGGACCATTAAATCTAGTTGGTGGTGGTGCTGGCATTCTATAGCCAGAAGCTTGTGTGCCAGATGAAAATGGGGTTAAAAGCGGAGTAGCAGCAGTTTTCTCCGAGCCAACCACAGGACCTGAAGATAAAAAAGGAGAGGAAACTGGTGGACCAGCTGTGAAGGGTGAGGTGGGCCTTCCAGGAATTGGTTTGTCATTCCCCATAGGCTGCATGTCTACGCCAGTCAATTTAGCTGAATGTGATACTTTCCTGCTCAATGACACGATAATCATATAAAGCTTGATAAGAGGTCTGAAAAGCTATAATTCTATGAATCGACATGCAAGCAAAATAATTCTATAGAGTTGAACATCTATTCTTAATAACTACTGAGGTTTTTATCTAGATTTCAAAAGACAGAAAAAAACTATTAAGAAATGAAAATTTCTAGTTAGATTCATGGAGATTTTCAACCAGCGTAATGATTTTCTTCTTGCCATGGCAAATCCACCATCAATTTAGGTCAATCAACAGGAATAAGGGCAATGATGCAAAAGAAAATGATTAGTTCCCAATCGTTTGTCTAAATCCATTTACCTGATCGCATCTAATCCTCATATAATTTAGAAAAAAGTAGAAAATCTCCAACTGATGTACTGAGCTACAGTTGCTACCTCCAGACTTAATAATGGCATATCCAGAGTTAAAAGGAAGCAAAAAGTACAGAAAGTTAATACACCACTTTTTGGAAGTTCATGTCTGCATGTTTCATGTGAAACCACGAACACGACAACACAGCAGTAGTTCTATCTAAAGACAAAAGCACGACAATGTAGGAGCAGTTTACAACACTTGAGTGGACTCATTCGTTGCAAGACACATCTGAAGCTACTGTCTTCTACAGCTCTTAATATAACTCTTTCGATTTGCTAAATGAATTATTTATATCTTCCACATCATGCAGTAAATCTCTCAACTCGTCATAATAAAAAGTTAATCGCCATGTCGACAAAACAAAAGCCAAAAAATTGTTGAAACTCAGACCTCAGCAGCTGGTCAATTTGTGAACATGAGGTATACAGATTAGAGACTTACACAGAGAGAGGCTAACCAAAAACAAATCACAATTCAAGTCCCTCTTCCTAAACATTTGCATATGATCTACCCAAAAATCTCCAGGACAAATGACGTATCCTGTTTAAGCCGAAGTTTTTCCATGTTCGACTATTTTAATTATTCCTTACTAACTTGCAACATATTACTACAGCATCAGAATTTAGCTACACAACTATATATTTAGAATTAAACTACACAACTACATAAATTTTTTTAATGGTAAAGCAGTAAACAGACAAATTAATACTCCAGGAAAGCATAGCCATTTGCTTCAAAAACAATAAAATGCTCAAATAAACCAACAATTCGATCTCATCTTTTAACAAGAGAGGATCTGACTAACAATAACCAAACAAACGTCATATAATTACTAAATTCCAGTCAAATACAAGGAATAGAAGCGAATTACCAGTCGAATTTTCGGTGGAAGAGAGATCCGAGCGCTGAGAGCTAATCCATGGATCGTAGCACAGGGCGTTCAAATCGTGGCACTTCCATCGACGGATCCCAAAGAAGATAAAGGCGCTCAATGGAGAGATCGAAGCCTAAGAGTAAAAGAGATCAGTAGATCAGGACGTGGAACGGGTCGATGCGATCGAGATCGGGGACGAGCGCCCGATTCCGTGGATCAAGGGAGGAGGAGGAGGAGGCGGCGGCGGCGGCGGAGGAGAGATCGCCGGAGACGGTGCGCTCGCAGCGGCAGAGTCGGCGGCGGCGGAGTGGGGGGCGGCGTGGAGAAGGAGATGGAGACGATGGATACCGAGAGGAGAGAGAGAAGGAGGTGATGGAGAGGCTTCAGGCTTGAGAGGGTTATTAGTTTCCTTCTATCCATCGTGCGCCGTGTGTGCGAACGAAAACGAAATGGGCCGGCCCAGATAACAAAACCCAAGCGGAGCCTTCAATGAAGGGCCCAGGAAAATAGGCCGGGTTTGACCAAGCCCAACCCAAACTAAAGCCCACTAAGCCGAGCCGAGCCGAGCTGGGGCCGCAGTGGGTAGCTTGTTAGGTAAGCAACCGACTTTGCCGACCACGACCGACCCAATCACCGCACTCCGCTAGATCCGATTCACCCCGCCTCTCCTGATCCCATCGCACGCCGCCACGTGTCCCCTCCCTCCCAACGGCTCTTTATTCAGCGCTCCGGATCACCCCACGTGTCCGCGCAGAACGCGTCAATGACCGTCCGATCCCCGCGGTGTGACACGCAGGAGACCAGCTAAGCACGCGGTCTCGCGGAAGCGGTAGCGGGCGCAAATCCAAATTTTTTTGAGAGCCCAAACGCTCGATTTTTCTTTTTCGCCGCTTCTACACCTGAAACTAATTTCCCTACACCCGGTTCATCCCTACACCCCATGAACCACCCACCCATCACTTACGTAACGCGCACATTGGGTGCAACCCGTATGCACCTACAAATAAAGTAATTTTGCCACTCATCGAATGATTTGAGGTCTAGATGCATTCTACTACTGATAAACGATATGATTGTCTTGTACATAAGAATTTTTTTGTAGCACATAATACAGCAATGATATTAGTATGGTGTATGGTATACATATATAAAATATAAATGAACCAGGTGCATGGATTTCTTCAGTATTTAGACGTGTGGCGGCTGTTCCAGTAGCTTCCGAGAAAAGATCCGGATAGATTCCACCTTAAAAAATTTTAAAAAATAAGGCCTTAGTAGGTGAAAACTCAAGCTATATTTACTCCTATATAAACGGAGGTGGGTTGTTTTCTTTTAGCTTGGATTTTCTGAAGCCAATTTGCGAAGCCGTACTCGGGATTTTAGGGATCTTTCTGAGACCTTTTAATTTAATTCTTCTGCAAAATAAATATAGGTATGTATCTATCTCTTCTGTTTTCAATCTCTTTTAGATTCTGTTTTGAATTTCGGTAGATATTTTTGTGGATGGAGAATATCCAATGGTTTCGATTTTTGGAGTTCAAAAATGGGATTTTTCCTCTGTTCTGTAGATGCGGTTTAGTTGTTTAGTTGTTTGTTGCTCTTTTGACCTCTTCAATGCTTGATTTGTTAGTTCATTAGGGTTTGAGAAAAATGGGGCATTTGCTAAGTAGGTTACAGTAGTTATAATTTTCATTGAAGCTTATTGCGAATGATGATGATGATACCATTTAATGTTCTTTTTTTTTCGTTTTGTCTTTTGTGTTTACAGTGAAATTTGTACAAAAATTTGAGGATCACTTTGGTATCAGAACGAATGGCGCTACCGCAGATTCGAAGTGAGGAACAAGCAGCTACTAGCTTCAAGTTTGTGCAGGGCACAAGGATTCTGGGGAGGAAAAGAGTAGTAATTTCTAGCAGTTTGGATTCATCCAGCTTTTGTTCACCAATCCCGCAAAAGCGGCGCAGCTGCCGGTCCCGAATGGAGCGGCCGAATCGCCTCGAATCCTTACCTGAACACATTCTGGTAATGCCCAAATCCTCAATCTAATGAATCTAATCATAGAACCTCTAATTGTTTGATTCCAAATGATAACATTATTTGTTATACTTTTGATGTTGCAGGTGAGGATTTTGTGTAAGGTGGACCACAGTGATCTAAAGCAACTTCTTTTGGTCTCTAAATCTGTCAATCAAGCAGTAAGTATCATTAATTTTAACAAATTCAAATCCATATAATTTGGGGTTTTTCTTTTTCTATTAATTTCTAATTTGTGGTTTACTCTTTTTAATTTGCTCAGGCTTTGATTGCTAGGGAGTTGCATTTTGCCTTTAGCACTCCATTAGTGAAGCGCATCTTCGAGCGAGAGGACGATGAGAGAGGTAGCGATAATGAGGATGCACCGGGTGCGCCGAAGCAGCGACGCGGTGCTCGATCTCGTATCGACGGCAAAAGCCTATCTAGTATTGCCGTCGTGCTTTTTACATCCCCCGATGATTAGTGGCCGACAAAATGGATTGGCCGATTAGATGTAGATATGAATATGGTGTAGAGCAATTTGTAGAGTACATTTACTCTTGTTTTGCTCCATATACTTAGGTGTAGTTATTTTTCGTCATTTTGCAACATGTAGATGCGAACTCATTTGTCCAGAGCCTGTTTCTTCAATGCATTCATTGAAGAGGGGTTGTTTAGCTTTAGTGTATTTAACTAGAAAAACATAGTAATTGATGTTAGAAGAGAGGCTTCTCTTCATCTTCTATTTTTTCTAAATCTTGTTTATGTATAAAAGCTTTGTTACAGCATTGAATTTTGAATGATTATTATCCTCTTTAATAAATTTTTGTTCCCTTCATGAAGTGGAACAAAAACTTTTGGGGCTAGAATGTGATCAAGAGAAACACATGTTATTTATATATTGCAGGTCACTTTTGCGGCAATCATATGTAATTGGGAAAGTTTTCATTGACAAAGATTGTGTATAATATTATTTGGAGTACTTTTCATATATGTTCTAAAGAGTTATTTATCTTCCTTGATGAATAACAGCCATTGTGAATCATCATTAGCACGAAGTTTAGAACAATCAGCTGCTATCTATAAGATGCCTTTGGTATGAGTGACAATAGTATGATTCTTCTTTTTCCAGTAATGTGTACTTAGATTGTTATTTCATATATTATTGCTTTATCTAAACCTTATTTGCATTTTTTTTTTTTCCAATTTGCTTGTTTCTATTATCTTACCTTCAAATTGGAGAATTCAATAGATGTCAAACATAGAAATTAAATTTTTGAAACTGTTTTTTTTTTTTTCTGAAATGGAATTGTGTTTAAGATTAGGATAGAATGGAAAATACTTGCCAAAAAAGCAGGTATAGCAATCAAATTGCAATAGAAGTAAAACAATCAGCAACATGATTAGAAAAGCAGCAGCAAATTTCTTGCCTATTTCAGTTTCTGCAAACAAATGATTAGGGAAAAAATTTTGTGACAGGTATTGATTAGGTACTTAATTGTTGTATAGAAGAGTAAATGTTTCCTTTCAAACAAAAACATATTTCTTACCTTCTGCAAGAAATATGGCGCAATTTTCTATTTTTTGCTTCTTTTTTTTTGGTGTTTCTTCTTTCTCTTCTCGTTTTTTGATAAATTAGTAACATCAGTTCAGAGTGTCTTGTGAAGCATAGGGTTTTTTTTTTTTTTGGAGAAAGGTAGCACGCTACTCGCTTCGTTTATTTTTTTTAGAAATAAACTTAGCTAGAAATGTAAATTAACTAGGATTCGAACTTAAAATTTCGGGTACCAACCACCAAATCCTTTGTCACTTGCGCTAGGGACGGTCGGTCTTGTGAAGCAAAGTCAGTCCCCTTCATTGGCGCCTATTCAAGGGCAATACACGATGGTTCACTTGGATTACAGAGAATCTGCGCCCTTTCATTTTCACTACTACGGAAATTCACATGTTCGTAATGTTAAACTCTATAAATCGGAAATGTAGGATGAAGAACAAGAGGTTTTATAAACAAAAGATGAGTTTTATGTGGATAATGTGATTTTTTGTGGATCTCAAAGCTAGATTAGATTATGTAATGCTTATTAACCTACTACAATGGCACTCCCACAATAAAGAGTAGCAATATTAGAAGGCATTGATGATGAAATCAGGGCCGTTGGTACAGAACAGACGGTTGAGTGGGGATCTCAGAAACGTCGCTATAATGGCAGACACATGGAAGGTTCCCACCGTGTGTGGCCTCACATGGAAGTGAGAAAAATGTTGGGATCCCTTTTGTCCTCGAGACCGGGGTGACATGGGGTCCAATTACTTTACATCCCCTGTATATGATTGGTGCATTTATATTGGAGAAGAGAGGGGAAAAAGAAAAGAAAAACATGAAACTTATCTGAATTTTGATTGGATTGTAATTCACTAATTGAAGTTTGAAATTTTGAATTTGTTCTACAAATTTGTAGTCAAACATTACGTGAAGGAACAAACGTGTCTATTTAATCCATCCAAAAGAGCAAATGTGGGAACGTGTTCTCCTTAAGTCTTATCGCTTCTTGAAGAATCTATAGTCATTCATCGTGCTATTGAAAGCTCTGTCTCTCGCTTTTAAGATAAGCAGTTTCAAGCACTTAATCCCGACCACGTGGGGAAGAAAATCACCAAACAATTAGAAGAATGTCAACAATAAACAAATGGCTAAACGTGACATGTTTTACATCTTCACCTAATATAATATTACTCTATACTCTAGACATAGATTGAGCACTCACTTTGTGCCACTTTATTAAAGAATTGAGTATAACAAAGCATTCAATACTCTTTAAGATTGAATGTAAACTCTTAGTTACAGTATCAGTAGTGATCACATTCAGTTTCAATTAAGAAGTTATCCAAATATGCCATTAATATTTGTAACTACTTCTGTTGTTGGTTCTTTTCAAAGAAAAAGAAAAAGTATTGACACAAAAAACTGGCAAATAGACACTCAAGATGAAATGCGGAGCATAGATCGTAATACATTAGATAAGATTTAACAGAGTACTTGTATCCGAAACCTTATAATATGTTAATGTATGCTAACTACAAACTGTTGGCTATTTATTATTGGGCTAAAATAGGTCCAACTTCCTGCCCCGTGACAATAGGCCCAGGAGACAAATAAGTTGAGTTGGGTGAGCCTAATAAGTTGAGTGGGGGTGTGATCCACAAGAGACCCAACGGCAAGAGGCCCAACAATAGACCCAACGTCCAGGTGGGTTGAGTCAGGTCGAAGCCCGCGAGCGCTATGGCTGAGCCCTTAAGTGCGATGAGTGCGCCCTTCCTATTAGCACGTGCTTTTGGGATAGTTGGTTAGCGCTTACGATCCTACACAAACCTCTGTCATGAATCAGATTAAGTCATAGTCTAGATCTATAAGTACTATTCATTTTGAGTCTGCAGAAAACCTGGGCCTCTGCAGGTTTGACCCGAACCACCGCACTTTGAAATCCTCTACGTCAAAAGAAGGTATTATATAATACGGCATTTGGGTATGGTTGGTATTGGTCCCCAGCTTTTCCGAAACAAGTCATGTAGAATAGGCTCTGTGGTACCAATATTAATGCAGGGCCTTTTCTACACTCCGTAAAGTGAATGTCTCACTCCCTTCTCCGACCCAACTCGCAGAAAAATAGAGGCAGGGAGGGAGTCGACGTGCCCTCCTTTGCAATCTATGAAGAAAAAGTGGCGGCCACCTTTTCATGAGGAGGACCCAATGACCACATTACATATTTGCATGGTAGATATTGGAGTGAATAAATAATGAGGCCCCAAAAGCTACACTATCCATCAAATACGAGACCATCCCTCCTGGACATGGCTTCGTGAAAGTGCTCCTTTTTCAATTCTAATCCAGCTAATTCTCTCTCTCTTTCTCAAAAAAAAAAAAAAAAAAAAAAAAAAAAAAACTAAACTATCGCCGGGACTCTTGCTAGCTGAGATTCGTTCGCTGAGGGACCTCTGGTCTCTTTTTTGTCCACCTAATAGGTCTTGTTGATTTTTCTCTTTTTCTAGGCTTTGTTGTTTTCTTTTGCATTCTTTTCTTTCTTTGTCTTTCCGAGGCCCGGCTTTGATATCACTTGTCGGATCGTTGGCGCTAACCATTAATCCCAAAAGCTCGAGCGGTTAGAAATACGCAACCAATTCACTTAAGGCGTACAGATACAGCGCCCGCGGGTCTCGATTGTAACTCGGCTCCACCAGCCTCACGCCACTTCGAACATGACTCGGCCCACCCAGCCTCACGCCATTTCGAACATGACTCGGTCCAACATGGCCTCCCGCCACAGGACAGGATGCTAGCCCATTTAAGCCAATAATTTACTAAATGAATAAAGCGGTAGCATGCTACCTTCTCAAAAAAAAAAAGAAAAAAAGAAAAAAAAACCTGGGTGATCTCTAGCATTGCTATGGAGCTTTTTGCCTCTTCTAATAGATTTGTGATAAAATTATCCCATCATCTCCTCACTTTACTGACGGCTTTTGCTTGAGGTTTAAATGATCATTTGTTCGCGTAGCGCAACAACTATGCAATTTCAATTTGTACATATAATTTTTATAAAAAAAATAGTTTTATAAATAAGTGTGCCTAAAACTCACAGTTAGTATAGTTGATAGATACATTCACCTTCCAAGCAAATGCATCAATTGATGGAATGTCTAACCTTACCTTCTAGTAAAGAAAGTCAGACCCTAGAGATGAACTAAATAAGCTCATTCCAAACCTTTATGTATGAGTGTATTTATGTGTCCTACCCAAATAGATCCAATGATCTTTAGACCCATGCACTAAATTACAAAGTATCCAACAAACTGCATCTATCATCATACAGATAAACAAGGACACATAACTGTGATATAACTCAAAAAGTTCGCTACTAATCAAAATAAATAATTGGGTAGATATATAAAGCACCAAATCTAATTATAACCCCAACTCCTCTCTAGTTCTCCCCCTGTTATATTACCATAGTCAGAGTCACATTCCCCTGATCCCCTCTCTCTCTCTCTCTCTCTCTATCTCTCTCTCTCTCTGTGTGTTAAAAATGGAGACCCAAGGTGCCCAACAATGGTCACTCTCCTCTCTCCACTCCCACCCATTGTTCGCCACCCTCGTCTCCCTCGTCCTCCTCGTCGTCCTCTACCTCCCCCGCCCCCTCCTCCCACTCCTCTTCTCCCCCGTCCTCCTCTCCTCCTTCCTCCTCCTCTTCGCCCTCCTCCGCCTCGGCCCCGAGCCCCCCGAGCCCACCTCCCCTACTCCTTCAAAACCCACCTCGGAAACCCACGCGGGCGCCGCGGAAACCCATAAAAATCCCACCTTTCGCGGCGAGTTCGTGGAATGGGGGCGCAGAGGGGGCCCCCTCGAGGTCATCTACGAGGAGTACGAAGAAGGGGCCGAGAACGGGGCGGAGGGTACGGATTCGGAGAGCGAGAGCGAGAGCGAGAGTAGCAGGGGCTCCGCCGCGGAGGAGGAGGAGGAGGAGGAGGAGGAGGAGGAGGAGGAGGAGGGATCTTGGTGGGACTCGGGGGAGAAGCCATGTTTGGAGTGGTGGGAGGAGGAGGAGGAGGAGGAGGGGGAGAGCGATGGGCTCATAGAGATCGCCATTGAAGAGGAGAACCTCATAGAGATCGACATCTCCGCGGGACGATGATCGTGATCATAATGGCGCCGGCGGAGCTCTTCATCCTCCGCCGTCGGATCGGGTCGGGGGGTTTTGGGGGTTTTTACTTAACCGAGGGGCTTTCTGTTAAATTTTGGTTTGTTGGAGGGGTTTTGTGTGAGATTGCGATGGCCCTGTAGCGAAGGGTTTCCGAGGAGTGTTGTCATTGTTCTCGTGTACATAACCGGTCGCATGCGAGAGTTCTTCTTTTTCTTTTTTCTTTTTTATTTTTTTTCCCCCTCACATAAATGATTTTGGTAACACCGACAGAGTGTGGCATTTACTAATGCAACCCCGCGATTATTGGATTTGCTATCCGAGTTAATCATAATTTTTTTCCTTAATTAGTTTTACTACTATTTTTTTTTGGATATATTCGCAAATTTGGTTATGTTATATAGTAGGTCATATTTCTTTGAAAATATCATCTCATCTTTCACTTGACATGGCAACGAGGGAGGGATTTATTGCTATTTGCTACACAATTTGCAATTGCCAATATTGGTATGTATTAATCAAATGATAATAATACTAATTCAGTAATTATGATAGGCTTAATTCATTCAGAATGGTTAGATTAAAATTTGGTTTTTTTTTTTTTTTTTTAAGGTAACACATCTTGTGGTTCTCCAAATAAATATATAGAAGCATATCTCTATAAGCTTTCATGATGACATACTAATTTTTTGTTATTTTAATAGTGTTAAAGTGGCTCTTAATACCACATGGGCTCTAACCTTGTTAATGATCTTTTAGTAGTTGGCCCAACCCAGTTCAAGCTCTTTACAATATGTTTCTAAGTTAATTTTTTTTTTTTTTTTTTTTTTTTTTCTTCGTCGCCACTTTGTAGGCCTAAAGTTGCCTCACCCCTGTAGCATAATTCATTAATTCAATGAATGAAGCGGGTAGCGTGCTACTTTTTCCTCAAAAAAAAATAAAATATGTTTCTAAGTTGGGCTGGGCTTGAGAGCTGTGAGATGTTAAGTGCTTGGCCCATTAGTTATGGTCAAACACGATAGATACTGTTTGAATAAAATTGACAAAAAAAATATAAAAATATTTTCTGTGCATACCGATGGGTCATCGTAATCTAAATTAAACGCATGAACTTAATTATATTGCCACCCTAAATATAAATTATTAGTGGTGATCAGACGATTACACAAGTGAGCGGTTGAGATTCGTCCAATTAATTAGTCGGCCGAGATTCTGTACGCACCGGATCAACGTGGAATCTGTGCCATGCTTAGCTTTTCTCGGACAAATCTCACGGGCGTGTATTTTCGTTTTGTTTTACGTCCTCTCTCCACATGCGCTTTTCTTGGTTGACAAGTCAAGCCCAAAAAGACATATACCCCCGCCATGCGATAAATGCACCCCCTCAGTTTAAGCATCCCATCCTTGGCCTTGTAATTATGAACTTTCTTAATAAAGGAGAAAATTATGTTAAAAATTGTAAATTTGGAATGCTATGCTAATTTCTCATAAATTAAATAATGACTGTCTTCATAATATATTTTTGAATTTTATAATTTTTCACTACGTTTGCTTGATATGTGTTGTAGATTGCATTCCTTGTATTGTATTTTAATTTTAAATTATTAATTATAAAAAATAAGTATGATATAATAAGTATAAAAATACACCGTTATAATTTTAAAAATCTTTACAACTTATTTATTAAAAATTTATAATTCAAACTTAAATTACCAGATATAGTTTATTCAGATTTAAATTTTTTAAATTTAAATTTTATTTACTAAATATTTCTTAATAAGTTATTATTTATTTGAGGTATGAAAAGATTTGAGCTTAAACAAAAAGTGCACGCAATGCTACTATGAACTCCCAAAAGAAAGGAGCGCGAACCTCCCAATATTCGGGAGTGAACGTATCAATCAATTAACTAATCGAAAACAAAATTGAAGCGAAGAAAAGGAATCGTTCTCGGTGGCTCTCTCTGGAAGACGCGTGTCCCCTATAAATACATTCTCTCTCTCCTCTCTTCTCTCTCCCGCAAAGCGCTTTTACAACCGCCCACGACTACGCACGCTCTCTCTCTCTCTGTTTCCTTCTCTTCTCCTCTGTAATCGGATCGAAGACGAAGACGAAGACGAAGACGAAGACGATGAGGTTCTCGGCGAGCTTCTTCGATCGCGCCTCCCAAGCTTTCCATGGGAGCTCGACATGGTCGAAGCTCCTCGTCGTCGTCGCCGTTAGGTCTCTGCCCTCTCCTCTGTTTCGATCTCTGTTTGGTTGGTGGTGATCTTACGTGCATTTGAACCCTAGGGTTCGGCATTGTGCTCTTCGTCGTCTTCTTTGATCCGGTTTTTAGTTTGAATATAACTCTTTTTTCTGATGATTTGTGCGTAATATTAGCGATTCTAATGCTCTGTATGTGATGTACAGGTACTCTTTTTTTGATCCGTTGTTGTAGGGGCATAGTAGTTAAGACTTGATGAGGAAGTTTAGTAGGATGTTGAAACGATTCATGGTGCTACTTGCTTGATTTTGTTATTGACGCTTTAAAATAGTGGCGTTTATTAGAACAGAGTCGTTTGAGAGGTAGTTTGATTTTGGTTTGATGCGAGAACGACGCTCTGGATGAGCATTAGGGTATTATGTGAAAGAGTATGATCGAAGAGATAGATGAATGGCGCCATATGCTCTATTTTTTGCATTTTTTTTTAAGGCTTTAATGGACGCTGAAGCATCCTATCTTCTTCTTTTTTTTTTGCATGGTTGATGCATAAAAAGTTGGCTACCAAATGTTGCTAAGTGGTACTCATGGACATGATTATAGCTAGTTTATGTAAAAGCTTTGTAGAGATTTTGTTGCATGTTGTGCCAAAACATACATGTTTAGTGGAATCTTATTGGGACGAAACAATGGGTAATTTTACGTGATGAAATATCTCCTGCCCAAAGCAAATTCGCGTTTGCTTGTTTCACTTAATTGTATCTTATTTACTAGGGAGGAAATAATGCAATTTTGGATTTTTTAACTAGTTCATTGTTGTAGCCTTCGGGAAAAAAATCTTCTTGATATGATAATACTTTACCGAACAAAGTGTTTTACGTGTTCTGTTTTGATTTCTTTCCTCAGTAGCGGCGGAGGTTTGGTGGCTTATGCTGATGCAAAAGCAGATCTGGGCCTTGTGCCTTCTCAAGCAACTGAGAAGAAAAAGGTGCTGGTGGTAGGAACTGGTTGGGCCGGCACAAGTTTCTTAAAAAATCTTGATGCTTCTATGTACGATGTTCAAGTGATATCACCTCGTAACTATTTTGCATTCACCCCTTTGCTACCAAGTGTAACATGTGGGACGGTGGAACCACGCAGTATTGTTGAGCCAATCCGCAGAATCCTGAGAAAGGTACAGCTCATTTTGGTTAATGTAAACAGAGTAGATAGTATATTTTTGCATCTATTAAATGAAATAAACAAATCTTGAATAAGTTCATACAAATCTTTTATGGTTTTGCAACTTGACTTTCTTCCATCTCATTTTTAATCAATACTGTGGTATTAAAAAGAATTAACACAATATTCTAATAATTTCACTGGCAGAAAGGTGGAATGATTAAATTTTGGGAAGCCGAGTGTTATAAGATTGATCAGGTGAATAAGAAGGTTCACTGCAGATCTGATATAGGGACCAACTTGGATGGTCATGGTGAATTTACTGTGGATTATGACTACTTGATCGTTGCAGTTGGAGCAAAGCCCAATACATTCAACACCCCTGGTGTGGTGGAGAATTGTCATTTTTTGAAGGTTTGTTCTAAATAATGTCAGTGTAGGATCCTACTTTTTTGCATACAATTCTGTAAGTTGTGAGCTTATTTGTGTTTGCTGTCATGAAGAGTAATAAAATATGCGAACTTTTGAACTTAAATGGTGATGTCTGGTCAGCCTTCAGCATTATTTGGACAAGTCATAATGCTCTCATGTCTCAAGTGTGCAAAAGAGGAAACAGTAGAAACTAGGGCTTAGGGAAAGGTTCCATGGCACGAGTAAAGGCTTTTTTTCATTCATAAATTTCACATCAAAATACATGTAGCTATGCACCCGTTAGTCTACTTAACTATGCCCCTTTGAATCTCTCCAAGATAAAAAGAATATCTAGCTTGATCCTGTATTATAATTGTATACACCATGTCCATCAAGTTTTGATTCTCTGTTATCTTAAAACATTTCTGAAAGGAACTCTTCTGTCCCTATTTTTATTTTCACCAGATTCACTTTATCTGATCCAGAGTTTAACTGCTTTACGACTATTAGTCCTAATTAGGCAACTTATGACCTTTTCCATAATAGAAAGAAACTTTGAATTCACATGATATTTCCCCAAAATTTAATATATAAGCTAATCTTCAATTTGAATCGACTTAACTAAAGCTAAGCCAACTTGACACGGTTAGAACTCAAATTATGGCTCTGTTAGGCTAAGTTTGACTCACGTAAGCCTCAGTTTATCGCTATATAGATAAATAAACAACTTTGCAGGAGGACTCCCCAGTATTTTTCAATCCAGATAGTTTGTCATTGTTATTTGATTTTCGTCATATGCTTTTATTGAACTTTTCTTACTTGTCGTTATCCAGGAAGTAGAGGATGCTCAAAGAATACGGAAGAGTGTAATGACCTGTTTTGAGAGGGCTAGCCTTCCAAACATTAGTGAAGAAGAGAGAAAGAAAAATTTGCATTTTATCGTCATTGGTGGTGGCCCCACCGGTGTAGAATTTGCTGCAGAGCTGCATGATTTTGTCACTGAAGACTTATCTAAGTTATATCCTTATATTAAGGACTTAGTGAGCATATCAGTGATCGAAGCTGGAGAGCATATTTTAACCATGTAAGAGTACTTTGTGGCATCTATACCTTCAGTATTTCTTTGGGCTCATATTCTGCAAAACATGAACTTTAGAATGAAGGTTATGTGAACCTTAAAAGCAAAAAATGCCTGTTATTTGTCATTGTTATTACCTTTTTTAATTAGTAATTAGAATATTGGCCGCCCTAAAATTTGACCTGATTTCAGTTTTATCCTTAATAGTTTCAGTTATAACAACTTAGTCATTGAAGTTTGCTTAGGCCAAGTAATAAGGCCTCCATTCAGCGGACTGTCTGAAACGTGCCACATCAGCCTACCAGAAAGAAAATTTCATCAATCAATGTCTTTGTTACTGGAATTCCCCAATTGATATTCTCTTGGCATGTTTTGTAACCTAACTGTTAGTCCGGCTTCAACTTATCACAAATTTCTCTATGCAGGTTTGACAAAAGAATCACTAAATTTGCTGAAGAAAAATTCCAGAGAGATGGAATAGAAGTGAAAACAAATTTCCGAGTCGTGAAAGTGTCTGATAAAGCCATCTTTATGACTAATCCAGCGACCGGCGAGATTTCTGTTCCCTATGGAATGGCTGTTTGGTCTACTGGAATTGGGACACGGCCTGTCATTTTGGACTTCATGAAGCAAGTTGGTCAGGTAAATTAATCACATTGCTGTTGAAACCTTTATCTATCAGGTTCTGTTAGTATCTAAAAGATGGTTTCAATTTTGACCCAATCATTGATACATTTATAGGGTAATAGGCGTGTATTGGCGACCGACGAATGGCTTAGGGTCCTTGGTTGTGATGATGTATATGCACTTGGTGATTGTGCAACAATAAGCCAAAGGAAGGTCATGGTATGTGCAATTGTTGGTGGGGCTGATTTTCCTACATTCTTCTGTTACTCGTGAATGCCAGCTGAGTTGCTCAACATACACAAATTTAAAGTTGCTGCACTATATACTTTTTGGAAAGAGGTGTATAGTATTCAGCCCTTTTTCAAAATGGTGCTCAGATGGATTTTCTGAATAATAAGAAAATTTTCACGGAAGTCATCTGAAACTTTGCACCACAAAATTAATAGTAAACTGACTCATTTGACCCAATTAGGAGCCAATTATGAATTAAAATGATGATTTATCTTGTCATGCAAATCTTCAAGAAGGAAGCACGTATTGCACGTTGATAAACTGTTATCCTGCTCCAACAGAAGAATGCATCATGTTTAGATGTAATTATTATACATTGAAGAGAATGGTTTGTCTTATGTGCTTTGTACAAAAATATTTGCAGGAGGATATCTCTGCAATATTTCGCTTGGCAGACAAGGATAACTCTGGAACATTAACTGTGAAAGAAATCAAAGATGTGCTAGCTGACATATGTGAGAGGTACCCTCAAGTGGAACTCTATCTCAAGAGCAAACAGATGAAGAACTTTTTAGATCTGTTGAAGGATTCAGAAGGAAACCATGTGAAGGAATCTAAAGAACTGGATATAGAAGAGTTCAAGAAGGCACTTGCTAATGTGGATTCACAGGTCAAGATGCTTCCTGCAACAGCTCAGGTAATTCATGGCAGAGAGAGGACGTGAATGTTTAACGTAGAACACTCTTGAGTTATATGCGGTTCTTGTGATGATAATTTTTTTTTTTTCAGGTTGCTGCACAACAAGGTAATTATCTTGCTCGGTGCTTTAACAAAATGAAAATTTGTGAAGAACACCCTGAAGGTCCTCTTCGCATAAGGGGAACAGGGCGTCACCGGTTTCGCCCTTTTCGGTATGTGACTCGTTTTTGTATATGATAGCCAATAGTTGCTTGCTTTTTGTACTGAATTGTATTACAGAGAATAATACATGAATCTGTCATATGAATAGTTATCCTAGTACCTTTATTTGGATGATTGATTATTCTACCATCATCCTTTTATTATGAAATATAGATGCCTACTTGCTCGTCAGTTATGACTTCGACAAACTTTGGAGTACCAAAGCAAAAATAAGTTAGTAACAGCTGGATTGGTGAACAAGTTTTCTGTAAAAATGGCTCTTCCTCTGCAATAAGTTAAAGTCGTTCTCTTTACCGCGTTTGACTTCTCTACATCGGCAGTGTAGGTTTTTAGATCCATCTGTCATATAGTGATCGAAAGCAAAATATCTGGTTGATTACTCATTTTGCTTGTCATTCAACAGCAGATTAAAAGCTTAATTAAGAGTGGTCTAATTATTTGTATCACTATCACTATTTTCCTAGGTATAAGCATTTTGGCCAGTTTGCTCCGTTAGGTGGAGAGCAAACAGCTGCTCAGCTACCTGGAGATTGGATATCAATTGGTCACAGCACCCAGTGGCTATGGTATTCTGTGTATGCAAGGTAAACTTTCCGAATCCTCATTTGAATTTGTGCACGCTTTTGCTTATATTTGCATACCCTTTTGCTTCTGCAATTAAGGAATAAAGAAAAGAGATTTACTCCTACTTGTGAAGTTTCTTTTGCATCGTTCGCATACATGTAATTCTCGTGTTTTTATGCTCAAACTTATCTTTCAAAATTCAGTAAGCAAGTGAGTTGGCGCACACGGTTTCTGGTGGTATCCGACTGGATGAAGATGTTCATCTTTGGTAGGGACTCGAGCTGCATATGAAGGGCTGACCAAGAGCTTTAACCATGCATTCTACATAGGAGAGTTTGCAGACCTGTGAAGGTAGTTTACAAACTACCTGCATTTTGGATCTCTTCCTGGACCTTTTAACCCCTTTTTGTCTCTTTTTTATCTTATTACTAAATCATTTTTTCCACGTATAATTTGTGTGACCTTATCTATTGCTTGCAAAGGCAAGCGAGGTATCGACGTGAATTTTGAGATTTTTGAGATTTACTTTTTCCCTCATTTTACTTTCAAGTTTGAATAAACACATTTTTATCAGATATATATGTACCTTTGGATATTATCTTTGACACTTCGAAAGAGAACATATAGATGTCATAAGTTTATTATTTTCTATGACCATTATCCTTGAAAGAAAGAGAACTGCGATGGTCTATAGAGCATGCTTCGTCCCACTTTGTTGGGCATGTGTTACACGCTTTTGTAGCATGTTGTTATTTTTGGTAAATAATGATGGAGCTTATCGGATTCGTTTTTTTTTCATTTTTGTGCCCTACAAATAGTAGAGAACGCCAATATCGACAAAAGAGGTACGAGATCTGAATAAATAATGCAAGAGTTACAAAAACCCAAGTTTATTAGTGGATGTGATTCTGAAAATGGAAAAAGAAAATGTAAAGGACTTAATTTAACTACCGTTCATTTTAATTTGATTATTTAATTAGTTTCCAAAAGTTTTAATTTTGGTATCTAAACAATTAGTGACTCTTTAAATTTAAAATTTAATTGTGTTATTTATCTTTACGTGTTTAACTAATATATTTTAATACAATTTATGCAGCTATATATTTAAAGTAAGCAATTAGCATAAATTTTATATCGAAAAAAAATCATCAAATAATTTAATTTAATTAAACTGTACTAAAATTAAAATTTTAAAACATTAGATAGTCGTTGTCTATGTCGGAAAAAAAAAAGAAAAGAAAAGAGGGGAATGCACTTAATTGTGTAAATTGGAACTATTATGTGTTCAAGTAATCAATCAAAAATTGTGCGATGAGCAAATATAGTTTCTTTAATGATGTTCTTCCACAAGGAAGCTTCTTGCTGTACCAAGTATCGATTGGTAAACAAGGCCCCCGTTAAAAGGCCACTGTTGAGTACGTAACTACACGCCAACGACGAAATAGCTAAAAAGCTCCTCGCTATAACACATGGGGAGAGATAAAGCACTTACTTAATACTTATTATATGCTAATTAAATAAACTAGATGCATTTCCTCTCAGAAAGAATATAATTTAGCCGGATGCATCGATCTCTTCCATAATTTTTCCTTTTCCAATTTAAAACACGTACTTCCCAGTGTACCGAAACTTCAATGCATGAGGAATTTTAGGACCTACACTATCCTTTGGATTCCTACTATCTAACATACTAAACCCTCATTTACGTTCCTGTACGTGTAAACCCTGTAGTCTCTTATGTCCCACAAATAATAATAATAATAATAATAATACTAATAATAATAATAATAATAATAATAATATAATGCGCTTAAGTCCTTATATCCACCATCATATACTCCGTGACCACGCTTAATTCTCCTCCTTCAAACACGACCGCAGCGCGATGGCCACAGATGACGACGACGACGACAAGCCCACATACAGCTCCTACATCGACATCTACGACGACCGAGAGGCCGCCGCCGACCCACCGCCCGACGGCGACGCTAGCGGTGGCGGCGTCGGCCCACATTCCTCGTGGTGGGCCGACGAGTGGGACCGCGCCTTCCTCATCGTGTGCACGCTGGGGCTCTTCATCGACCCGCTCTTCTTCTACGCGCTCTCCGTCAGCAGGGCCGCGATGTGCGTCTACGTCGACGGGTGGTTCGCGGTGGCGGTGACGGCGCTGCGGTGCATGGCCGACGCCGTGCACGCGTGCAACATGTGGGCGAGGAAGGGGAAAGGCAAGGTGGTCGTGCGATGGCGCAGATCATCGGCGGGCGCATGCAAGGAGAACAACTACTGCGCCTCTCGATCGAATAAGGGCTTCTTCTTTGATCTCTTCGTCATCTTTCCATTGCCTCAGGTGACGTTCATTTATTTATTTTGCTTCTCCAGTTAATGATCACCTTAACATATATACCATTCATTATTCATTACTTCTTGTTGCTTGGTATAAGTAATATTCATGAAATTGTTTGATTTCATAGTTTATATTTAATTTTTTTTAGATAAAAATATCATGCTAACCGCAGCCTCAAAAGAAGATAACTTCAACAAAAAAAAAAAACAAAATTTTTTTTTCCAGTGAACGTACAGCTAATTTTTCTACTTATTATAAAAGTAATATTCATCCTGCAGGCCTCTTGAGCTCCGAATTTTCTGAAATGTCGGAAGTACATCGGTTTTCTTACTCTGGAATATAATTTTGTAAGCGTGGGAAAATGTATTTGGAAAAGTAATAAAAATATCCCCATCACACTCATGTATGCAGGTATTAGGCCAGTCCAAAAACTTTGATTGATTAGCCATTTTAAAACCCCACGTCGTACAAAAAAAGGTTGTAGCGACGTGGTGTGGACTTAATAACGAGAAGCACCTAACGTACTTCAAACCATTTTTATACTTAAATATCGAACTCACCAAACTATATATTTCATGTTTCGAAGCTATACCCCCTCCTTTCTCCAGGGGCAAAACTTACTGTGTAAAGATTCCTCATGTCGATCAAATCTTAGTCTCTCTTTTTCAATGCTGTTCCAATAAAATGCCCAGAAAAAGAGAGAGAACCAAATGACAACACTCGTCTACACCGACATGTGCATGTGCTACATTGGCTTTGTAAAGGTTTGCTTGGGCCAGATTTTGACCAGGGCTTGTGAGGATCTCTGACGCGAGTAGATATCATATGGCCCAGCTCATTTAAACCTGGCTCGAAATTGACTAGGCTACCTTTTTGGATTTGGCTTTGTTAAATATAAAAATATTTAAATATTATTCTCTATCAGCTTAAATTTTTAGAGTACAACGGTTGTTTCACATAGCATCAGAGCATGAGGTCCTGAGTTCGAGTCACGCCAGGCTCCAATTCAAGTCCACGTCATGGACCTACGAGAAATCTCGAGGCTAGATGTGAGGGGGAGTGTTAAATATAAAAATATTTAAACATCGTTTTTTATCAGCTTAAGCTTTTATAGTACAAGATTTGCAAGACGTGCTAACACTTATAGAAGAACAAATTATTTTTCATCACACTTTCTTAATGCATTTTATCCGTAAACTCAGGTAGAGCCTAATTAACGTTATGTTATGTGGAAGTTCATGCTAGCTAGCTAGTAATTTCCTTTCCATACGATAATTATGCATTTTCAGGTTGTTTTATGGGTGGTAACTCCGGCCCTAATCCGACGAGGATCGACGACGACGGTGATGACGGTGTTCCTGATCGTGTTCGTCTTCCAATACCTGCCCAAGATATACCATTCGGTCTGCGTCCTTCGCCGGCTGCAGAGTTCCGCGGGCTGCATATTTCGGACTATATGGTGGGGCATTGCTCTTAACCTGATTGCCTACTTTGTTGGTGCCCATGTAAGTACTCCTCAATGTTACTGATCCTTGCATTAATTCAATAATCATGTATCATTGAATCATTTCTTATATAACATAAAACTATGTGACTATTTACAGGCAGTAGGTGCATGCTGGTACTTGCTGGGGATCCAGAGAGCTACAAGGTGTCTCAATGAGATGTGCACCGAAGCGAAAAATTGCGGGTTTGAAACAATAGGATGTGCAATTCCTGTATACTATGGCATTGCCACAAACAGCAACAGCATGAGGGGAGATACTAGTGAGAGAGTTGCTTGGGCTAACAATATGAAAGCGAGAAATGTATGCTTGGATAGCCAAGATAACTATGCCTATGGTGCCTACAAATGGACTGTGCTTCTCGTTTCGAACTCGAGCCGACTCGAGAAAATGCTTCTGCCCATTTTCTGGGGCCTCATGAATATCACGTAAGGCGATGCTATCACTTTATTTTTTTTTGAGAGAAAGGTAGCTCGCTACCCGCTTCATTCGATGCTATCACTTTTTAAGATCTCTTTTTTTAGGTTTATTCTAGTAGTAGCTTCTTTGTTGATAATTTTCAATTATAGTGTCAAGTAAACAGTCAAATTTATGAGCTTTAATGTCAAAATACTTATATGTACAACTTAACCAAAATGAAAGCAAAAAAGAAGATCTTGACTTTTTTTCTTTAGTTGCATACTTTGATCATATGACTAGTTTCAGAAATGAACAGTGTTTTCTTTTTTAAAAAAAGGCTACTTAATTTATAAAGTAAATCTATATATGCGTCTTATTAACATCTATCACTACCATTACTGGATATTTTAACAGCTCTGTTATGTACCATGTGTTTTTGCTTCAGCACCTTTGGCGGCGGCCTCGTGAGCACAACCGAATTGCTCGAAATCATCTTCAACATCATCGTCGTAACGACGGGGCTTCTCTTAGTTACAATGCTAATAGGGAACATCAAGGTATTCCTAGCTATCTAGTGCTACATATATGTTCCAAATGCTGAAAAAAAGGATAGAGAATAATTGTGTAACGGCTTTGCGTTCACTGCAGGTGTTCCTCAATTCTACGACATCGAAGAAGCAGGCACTGCACCTGAAGATGCGAAGCATGGAGTGGTGGATGAAGCGTCGAAAGTTGCCAAAGGAGACGAAGCAGAGGGTGCGGCTGTACGAGCGGCAGCGGTGGGCCGCAACGCGCGGCGTGGACGAGTGCGAGATGATACGCCACATGCCGGAGGGGCTCAGGAGGGACATCAAGTATCATCTCTGCCTCGACCTTGTTCGTCAGGTGGTGTAGCCAAAAGTTCTAGACTTTTTTGAACCGTCAAACACATAACTTCTGCTTCTGAACTAAAAAAATAATAATCTGGATCCAGAAAACTACTTTTAATTGATCTTATTTGTTTAAAGTAATGCATTCATCATTTGTTGCAGGTTCCATTGTTTCAACACATGGATGAGCTAGTCTTAGAGAACATCTGTGACAGAGTGAAGTCCCTCATCTTTCCAAAGGGAGAAACTGTATGTCTAAAAATAACACCACTGTTGCTTTGGATCACATTTATGCCTCTCTATATGCAATTGTGAATTTTTAGAAACTTTTCCCCGTTCTTCCTTTGTAACCTGCATAATATGTGTATAAGAAGTAGGATTATATTATTATATTATGTCCAAAAGTGTAACTCTTTGGCCACATTGATTGCTCAGGTCACAAGAGAAGGAGATCCTGTGCAGAGAATGCTGTTTATAGTGAGAGGCCATTTGCAGAGCAGCCAAATCCTCCGGGATGGCGTGAAGAGCTGCTGCATGCTCGGCCCCGGCAACTTCAGCGGCGACGAGCTCCTCTCCTGGTGTCTCCGCCGCCCCTTCATCGAGCGACTCCCCTCTTCTTCTTCCACTCTGGTAATTAATGTGAAACAACCGTTGCTCTATAACTTGTTTAAGCTGCTAAAGAACGGTGCTTTAGCTCATTTTACGCTCACCGCGTTATCTAGGTGGCGCGTGAATGATTTTAAAGAACAGTGTTTTAATCATTTATACTCAGCAGGTGACGCTGGAGACCACCGAGGCGTTTGGCCTAGAAGCGAGCGACGTGAAGTACGTGACGCAGCACTTTCGGTACACGTTTGTGACCGAGAAGGTGAGGCGGAGCGCGCGGTACTACTCGCCGGGGTGGCGGACGTGGGCAGCGGTGGCGATACAGCTGGCGTGGCGGCGGTACAAGCAGCGGGCGTCTCTCGCTTCGCTTTCTCTCGTCGTGAGGCCGCGACGGCCTGCGTCGTCGCCCGGCGAGGACCGGCTCCGGCACTATGCGGCACTCCTCACCTCTCCCAAGCCAATTCAAGATGAGCTCCCCTGATCATGCACAAAATGTTTCTTTTCTTTCCTTTTTTTTAAAAATTTCTAATTAATATCAAAATTAAAGATATTTAACTCTAACAATTCAGGATTCGAATAATCTCTAACCTCACACAGTTGAGTAGGGGTGCCAATATATATGAATTGTTGTAACAAATTTAGTGCTCGGTGCAATTTAGGCCTTGTGCGACGCAACTTGGGCTCGGTTCGAGGCAAACCAGTTCGACTCAAAATGGTTAATGGGTCAAATTTGATATTTAGATTGGACTAGAATTAGAAATTTTCAATCTGTGAGATCTCGATTAGGTTAGGATCAATCCACATTTAACCAACTTGAGCTCATTTAAACTAATTTAACCCAATCAACACTTACATGTCGTAGAAAAGATAACAGTATAGTACAACTTCGTTTTAGCGTAATTTTACATTCAAGTTTTGTTCTTTAATGCTAGATAATAATAAAAATCAGAGTACAAGAAAAGGGTTAAAAAAAAAAAAAACTTAATATTCTACTTTAATTAGGTGGTGCAATTATTCCTAAAGAAATTGATTTTAAATGTCACTTTCCTTTTCGTATATGTGGTACGTAACGATTGGAATATCTCATCAATATGTTATCAATTAATTATGCTTGCATTAAATCTAATGATTGAGCTCAATCAGAGAAAATTAAATCAGAATTAAAGAAAAAACAAATCAATAAAATGAACAAAGCATGCTTTCCACATTCAGAAAATATATATATATCAATAGCATACAAAATTGAAAAAAACAAATTAGAACATGAATAATTTAGGAAACTAATTATTGAGTGAAAGATCAACATCAGCTGAGATGCCAGGCGGGACTAAAACGTCATTTAAATGCATGCAAACAAATCGGAGGAACCTGCCACGAAACTGCATGTTCTCTTGCAGGCACCACAAAGCTCGATAGCTAACGTATTCATCGCTCTCTTATTTATAACAGTTATGTCATATAAAATATACTTTAAACTATTTTTATAATAAATATTAAACAGTATAACTAGAAATTTTTAATATCTATTATGATAATATTTTTAAGAAATTATTCTCATATTTGTATATATTATAGAAATTTTTACTTAGATTTATTATTTTTATATAAAATAACTGTAATTAAAAGGACTTTTCTTTATCTCTCCTCTCTCTCTCGCTCTCTCCAAAAGAGCCAAGAAACACTAATGTGCACGAGGACAAGTCTCTTGTCTCTTTTGTTGCAGAGGCCCACTGCACCTCTATTTGTAGAAATTAATGATTAAACAGTGACGTAGGTAAGAGTATTAATTAATTTACACAGAGAAGATGGGAAAGAGCTACTTATGTTCATTTAATTTTAGATTTGTTTATCTCATGCACTAAAAAACCAGTTTAACATTCATTTATCTTCAGCTTATTTAATATAAAAAAAAATGCATTGGTTAGATCCCTGTAATTAATTTGTTTTCAGAAATTGCTGAGTTTTTGAATTACATATTTGACATTATAAATATAAATATATACATATTAACAGTGTATAAGGCTATATCAACACTCTAAATTGATTATGTATCCTTCTTAATGGCCAAAACATGCACTAATTATTGACAATAATTAGAAGAGCATTACGGGATTCGGTCGTACTCTCTGATCGAAATATAATATAATTATAATTAATTGTTAAGTGGATGGTACTGCGAGGAATGCTAGTCCTTTACGCATCAAATTGAAAGAGATATGACTTGGACTTGTTTTTGAACCGAAATTCGGTACTTTTGTCTCAAATCATATAAAAAAGGTTGCACGGAATCATGAATAAGCCAAAAGTTTGCAGATTCATTGCATTCAAAGAAGTAAAAGCTGCAATCTTCTACGAGCCAGAAGCTTTTAATTAAAGTGATGATCGTATATATATATATAAAACACTTACAATTTCAGTTCAAACAATGCAAATTTAAAGTATAAGTTGTGCAAAATAATGCAATGCGAACTCTTTTATTATCGAGAATTGAATCGAAAATGGTAGGATGAAAAAATAATTTTGAGTTCGAATGTAGTCGACTTAAAAATTATAAATTTTTTTCTTCGGAGGTTGTAATCATACCGAATTGATTTAAAAGTGTGTACGATTTGTTGTAGCCACCTGACTCATCTCACATGTTGTGAGTTTTGAGGTTTCGCTAATAATTAGGTGTTAGAACTAACCAAATCAGTGAATCACTAGACAATTATCGACAAAGATCAATCAACCAAAAATGAAAAATGAAAAAAAAATCTTAATTAAGCTAGTTAATATAATAGATTATCCAATTGTGATCATAATTAGAGGGCAACATAGTAATATCCATGCACCCAATGTTCAAGGACACTATCACACTTAACCAAGTGAAAACTCTAACAACATTCACATGTTGACATGAGCAGAAAATGGGATGAGTTTTGCAGCTCTTAGTAATTTCGTTTTGAGTAAGAAGTAGCATTTTTATTTTTCTATATTTTTTCTTCTTTATTTTTTTTTGTTTTTTTTTGTTTTCGTTGCCTTTAATATTTTCTGAGACCGCGTTGTCTCAATCCATGTAGCTAAATTCAGCTGCTAAATGAATGAAGCGGATAGCGTGCTATCTTTTTCTCAAAAAAAAATAAAATAAAATTCTAACAACATTCACATACATCTCCTTAATTCCCTAGGATACCATAGTCCCTTAACTCTCTCTCTCTCTCACCTCCCACAACCATGTCCTGAGCTCCTCCTCCTTCAACACCATCACAAATTCACTACCATGTCGACAGAAGAATCCCCCAACATAACCCCAAACGAATTAAACGGCACCGACGATGCCGACGCCGCCGAGAGCAAGCACGGTAGCTCCCGCGAGAGGAGGAGACGGTGCATGCTGGGCCGGGCCGCAGACCCTTGGGCCAAGTGGGTTCGCGAGTGGAACCGCGTCTACCTCCTCGCCTGCGCCGCCGGGCTCATGGTCGACCCCCTCTTCCTCTACGCGCTCTCCATCAGCGGCCCGCTCATGTGCGTGTTCGTCGACGGGTGGTTCACCGCCACCGTCACCGTGCTCCGGTGCATGGTCGACGCCATGCACGTGTGGAACATCTGGGTCCAGCTCCGCATGGCCCGCGGAGCGTCCCGCGGGGCGGTGGCGGATGCGGAGGTGGAGGGGGCAGGGACTGCCGAGGGCCGTGCCAGGGCGGCGCAGTCGGCGTCGTACGTGAGGTCCAAGAAGGGCTTGGTGTTGGATCTCTTTGTGATATTACCAGTGTTGCAGGTGAATTCACCTTTAATCGTCGTCATCGTCACTATCGCTACAAATATCACTATCATATATTATCGTTATTATTATCATCATCATCATCATCATCTTTTTATGATCAATTAATTATGTGCTACGTACGATGACTACCATTTCGCAAGGAATATATATATATATGTATGTGCCTTATCTAGATTTAAAATTTCAGATTAATTAGTTTACAGGAAATAAATAAATTTCGTTAGTGATAACATCGTAAGCAATTGTAGAGGAAAACTACAGATAAAATTAAGGATGGCATATGATTCACACTTCATAGAAGCACTTCTTATGTAGTGCACCTACGAGACTACTCTTCTTTAAATTACACACAAAATGCTTCTTTAATTTACACATAAAACGATTTTTTTTTTTTTTCTAAAAACTTAGATCACAACAAAATTGTGTTTATATGCAAGTCCCACTTTAACACCATCTAAACAGCTTAACTTCTAACATTTCATTATCTACTTCAATGGGAAGCTATATATGGTTTTGCTAAAATTAATTCGCACATTTATTTTCATTTCATAAGCTAAGCCAAATAAGCAGTGCTAACTTATAGGAGATGGATATATGTAGAGTTAAGCTAATGTCATGTCTCTTTAAGACAGAAGTAGTGAAAATCAACAAGAAATATTAATGTTAGGAACCTTTCAAATTAGGCTCTGCCATAGGGTACCACACTGCATGTGTTTCAGAAAATAGTGTCAGTGTACTATCATATAGGACATTAACATTTCTGTTCTATCGTACAACTACGAAGATGCTTTGGATATATATCCATTAAACCAATATTACTACTTGTATTAATTACTGCACCTATTACTATTAAGAGTAATACTATGTCCATTATGAAGAGATTTACAAAATTGTTAATTATACACTGCTCGAAAGAACCGATAAATCCAGCACAAATTTCTTTATCTCATCTACTCTTGAAATTGCATAGCATGCATTTAATCTACTAAAATGCATCTTAGCAAATGGTGTGGAAGACGCTAAAGCAAATTATGTATGTGACATGAGAGATGTTGATATATTTGAATAAATAATGTAGGTTGTGATGTGGGTAGCAGCTCCAGCTCTAATAAGGAGAGGATCAACGACAGCAGTGATGACTGTTCTACTAATAATGTTTCTCTTCGAGTACCTTCCAAAGATTTACCACTCGGTTTGTTTCCTGCGACGCATGCAAAATTTCTCAGGATATATTTTTGGGACTATTTGGTGGGGCATTGCTCTTAATTTGATGGCCTACTTTGTAGCATCACATGTGAGTCTGATTTTGATTTTGATTTTGATTTTGATTTTTTTTTTCCTGCAGTTAAGATCACCTTTGTTTGTTTCTTACTGACTGTTTAATCACTATTTCTTTCTCATTTTTCTCCAAAATAATATCTCAGAGGGGAAAAAGAAAAGAAAAGAAAAAGCCAATGAGCCAAAATGAGCCAAGGATCCAACCAATTGAAGATGGCCAAAAATATATACTAAGCCAGAACAAATTTATTGGGTGATGTTATCAACTACGAAAACTTTGACATTAACAGATAGATTCACCAACTTCATTCATCACTCACTTGACTAAAATTAACTCGATTCCAATGAATCTAATCCGTTTCCAGTAAAGATAGTAGTATGAATCTGAATTGCTTCACAATTTATATGAATTTTAAGAACCAATTTTGTGTTGTAGGCTGTGGGTGCATGTTGGTACTTACTGGGGATCCAAAGAGCAACAAAATGCCTCAGAGAGCAATGCCTTGTTGCCAATGGATGTGGAGCAAAAACAATAGCTTGTGTGGATCCAATATACTATGGCACAACTACTTCAATCAGAGGATCAGAGAGGTTGTCATGGGCTCAGAACATGCAGGCTAGGGCTATGTGCCTTGATACTAGTGATAACTACCAATATGGTGCTTACAAGTGGACTGTTACACTTGTCACAAACCCTAACAGGCTTGAGAAGATACTCCTCCCTATATTTTGGGGTCTAATGACTCTCAGGTGAGACTACTTTTTATTCCCAGTAAGTCTCAATTTTTGGGTTCTTATCATTGTTCCTAACTTTTTTTAAATAAATAATTGAGTAGGTGATGAGATGAATATATAGTTACACATATTTAGTGTTAATATATTATTGATATATATGATATTGCTACAGCACATTTGGGAATTTGGAGAGCACAACAGAGTGGCTTGAGATTGTCTTCAACATAATCACCATCACAGGAGGTCTATTACTTGTGACCATGCTCATTGGGAACATCAAGGTATATACTTGGATCTATATATGAGCACTCTCTATGTTAAGCACATTAGGCTTGTTTGATTTATATGGAGTTTTTTTTTATACTAGTACTATTCAAACAAAATTATTTTTATTTCTCTAATAAGTTACTCTCAAGTTAATGCATGCAATGGAACAAAAGATTTTACAGCATGCAGTTTCGTGACTTTTGTTTGCCAAACGTATGACTGTTGCTTTGGTAGGTATTCTTACATGCAACTACCTCGAAGAAGCAAGCGATGAACCTGAGGTTAAGAAGCGTAGAGTGGTGGATGAAGCGGAAGCACCTGCCCCAGGGCTTTCGGCAGAGAGTGCGGCAGTACGAGCGGCAGCGGTGGGCGGCAATGAGGGGCGTCGGCGAGTGTGAGATGATCCGGAACCTTCCGGAGGGCCTGAGGAGGGACATCAAGTACCATCTCTGCCTCGACCTCGTCCGGCAGGTACATGGGCTTTTTGGGCCCAATTGTCTTCTTATTTGGGCCCCCAAAAATGTGACCTCATTCTGGGATTTTCTTAGGCTTTCTTGGGTTCTTCTGGGCCACATATGGCCCACTACCCCAGGGGTGTTAATGGGTCAGATCCTAGCTATAAATATGACTTGGATTCGGACCCGACTCAATTTTACCTAGGATTTTGGATCAAACCCGACAATTTGGGCCGTGTTCGGATCGTCTTGCGAAATTGTCAATTGATTACACTCTAGCTTCAACCTTAATTGGTTGATCTTAATCGCTAGCTAATAAATTCCCCTTGTATGCTTTGAAATTAATTATAATCTTTACATGTATGTATATTAATTAATTGCAGGTGCCTTTGTTCCAACACATGGACGAAGTCGTACTAGAGAACATATGCGACCGAGTCAAGTCCCTCATCTTTCCCAAAGGAGAAATCGTAACAATCCCCATCAATTCTACTTTTAACTTGGTTTACATCTCTTTATAATAAGATCACTTTTTTAGTTTGATTTCTTTTGAAACACTCAGATCACAAGAGAAGGGGACCCAGTGCAGAGGATGCTGTTCATAGTGAGAGGCCATTTGCAGAGCAGCCAAGTCCTCCGCGACGGCGTCAAGAGCTGCTGCATGCTCGGCCCGGGCAACTTCAGCGGCGACGAGCTCCTCTCTTGGTGCCTCCGCCGCCCCTTCGTGGAGCGGCTCCCGCCTTCTTCTTTCACTTTGGTGACATGAAACTACCGTTTTTCTATATATAACTAGCTTTAGCTGCTACAGAACTGTATAAAATAACTGGAGTTTTGAGCCTGAATAACTAAAGAACGGTGTTTTGATCATTTATACTCAACAGACGACGCTCGAGACTACCGAAGCATTCGGCTTGGAAGCGAGCGACGTGAAGTACGTGACGCAGCACTTTCGGTACACGTTCGTGAACGAGAAGGTGAGGCGGAGTGCGCGGTACTACTCGCCAGGGTGGCGGATGTGGGCGGCGGTGGCGATCCAACTGGCGTGGCGGAGGTACAGGCACAGGAAGACGCTCACCTCGCTGTCGTTCATACGGCCGCGGCGGCCGCTTTCGAGGTGCTCGTCTCTAGGGGAGGAGAAGCTGAGGCTGTACACGGCACTCCTCACTTCTCCGAAGCCCAATCAGGATGATTTCTTGATGTGATCAGAAGAGTACAGTGAGAGAAACAAATTCAGTGAGATGTGCTTTAATTACTGGACCGTTGGATAGTACTTTGTTCGACTTACAAAGCTGAGTGCTATCCGATAATTCAAACTTCGGTGTTCGAGTGAGGCACATTTTGCTGAACTTTTGTCTATCTTTTATGATTTTTTGCAAATTTGAATATATAGTAGTGCGTGATATATAATTTGCAAATTTGTATATATGGAAACTGCATGAACATATATAGATCTCCTCAATAAATACATGTATACATACATGCATAAATGAACTTAGTTTTGTAGCCCTAACTTAGGCTAAATCCAACTTGGAGAAATGGCCCCATGGGTTCCCACATAAGTCAAATCTATGTTGGTTTTTAAAAGCATACACATTGGAATTGGGAGGTAAAAGAGGTAAAAGAAGTTACATGAAAGGTTTAGGCTTTGGGAGACAAAAGCAATAGATATGTAGTCTAATCATTTGTGAAGACAATATAATCCCAAATTCAAGAATCCTTTCAGGTAAAGGCCTTTGGATAAGGTGTAGCCTTCACTTCGCCTCTTTTTTCTTTTCTTTTTTGGTTTAATTTCTTATTATTATCATCCAATTGTGATGTGATGTTGTGACTCCCCAATATTGGTCCCATTGAACCCCTATGGTTCATAGTATTCTAGGAATAAA
The DNA here is from genome assembly GCA_016920855.1 of Puya raimondii. NCBI lineage: Eukaryota > Viridiplantae > Streptophyta > Magnoliopsida > Poales > Bromeliaceae > Puya > Puya raimondii. Next base: position 103,082,044 of record JABWPP010000050.1, on the reverse strand, counting down.
TTTAATTTATCAGCTATTTATATTATATGTTAATTTAAATAGTGAGCATTATCTAAATTAAAGTTTTAGCTAGAAAAAATATTATGTTCTCCTACGCCACCTTACTGAATTGTTATCCCACAAAAATAAACATGCTATGAAAATATATAGCAAATTTAACATACTCATATATACACGATTGTTATGCTAATATATTTAGTATATGTATTACAGAAAAGACGGCCATTGTACATTTCGAGAAACAAAATTTTGATTTTATTCTTTGGCATGGCCTACTATTTAGATCTAGTTAGTTTAATAATGTGTTATTCAGATGCACCAAAGATTGCTTTCTAAAAATCGCATTATTTCTTTTCTACCATATCGTCCACCGACATGCAACATCTAAAGTCAGGATGTGAATCCTAGCGACATAATGGGCTCATTTTTTGAAACATGTCTACTTATGCTATCGCGGCTGTTCATCGTATTAGAATCCTAGCGACAGAATGGGCTGATTTTTGTAGTGTTAGATAAAGTTCGTGGTTAGTGAATCCTCTTGTTAGACACCAGCACATGTCGTTCCCTGTTCGTGGTTGGTGATTTTTTTTTTCCACCTTATTTGTACTCTTTCTTTTTTTTGTCTTTTTTAGGCCCTGGCTGTCTCACATTATGTAGCTAAATTCATCTACTTAATAAATGAAGCAGATAGCGTGCTACCTTTCTCTCAAAAAAAAAAAGTCAGGATGTGAAAAAGGAATGGGCTGAATTTTTTTATTTTTCTTTCCTTTTTTTTTTTCCTTTATCTGCCGCCTTTAACGTTTTCAAGGCTCTGATGCTTCAATTTTTATAACTAAATTTATTTACCGAATGATTAAAGCAGGTAGCGTGCTATCTTTTTTTAAAAAAAATAAAATTAAGTGAGTTAAAAAGCTAAAAAAAAATTATTGACCGTCCCTAGCGCAAGTGGCAAAGGGCTTGGTGCTTGGTACCCGAGTTTCCGAGTTCGAATCTTAGTTGATTCATATTTCTAGCTAAGTTTATTTTTAAAATAAACGAAGCGGGTAGCATCTTACATTTCTCTCAAAAAAAAAAAAAAAAAAAAAAAAAAAAAAGAGCTAAAAAAGTTAAAAGCGACGTACTACTTGATGCTTCTTTAGTTTTGTTTCTTTGCGCGGCAATTTTTATTATGACTGTAGAACATCAGAGACGGAAAATTTTTGACGCACGTTAAAGTTTACATGCACGGACTCTCTGAAACATCAAAATGGGTTACGCTTTGCAAACAGTTGCCTACGTCATCGAGTTTATCTGGGCCCCACACAAGGCTCAAACTTTTAGAAAGGTCAAAGGTCGGACCCACCACCATGTGAGTGGCCCATTGCACTGTGGGCCAAGGAAAATAGGCCATGGCTCTGGGCCGTGGAGCCCAACAAACCAGAGCCTATCACATGGGGACACGATAGGGCTCGCCCACAAAATATAATAATAATAATAATAATAATAATAATAAAAATAATTTCCAACCCACCCCAACGCAACCAAATTATAAGTTAGTTAAAGGGCTCATTTGAAAAATATTTTAGGGTACTACTTAGGCCCAGTATAATTGTGTGGCGACCCTTAATTATGACGTGGAGACAACTAAGTTAATCTTAGAGCTCATAAAATAAAATACATAGCAATAAGACACAAATAACACATCATGTTTTGTCATCTTATGAGTACTGTAACATTTGGTAGAGTACTATATAGGATAAATAAATATTAGAGGACTTTGGTGTGAGCGTTGCAAGGACTAATTATGAATTTTAATAAATACGAGCCGTTAGGTGTATCAACTTCCACATGTTAATTAAAGATTAAAGTTAGATCTCGAAATCTCCGGGTATTCATGTTCTCTATCAATTTAGCGAAAATAAAAAATAAAAAATCTAGGAGTATTAAACTTGAAAAATTATTCTGAAATTGAAAAATTACATCTCAAACAAATTTTCTCTATTTTATTATAAAATAGTAGTTTATATTACATAACTTCATTAAAATGAAATTTTAATAACTTCAGCTGAGATAAATTGAGTTGCCAGGCTACAAAAATTAATGATCCAAAAATAATGAGCTAATATCTCGTAACCAAATTGCCATTAATTCTACTTTTTTTAAATTTACCTCACTTGTATTAATCAACAAATTTTTAAGAAATACTTATTTATTGATAAAAAATGGAACTTTATTTTTATGCTTCTAAGTTATGTGCAAATATTAATTGTAGCCTATAAGAAAATAAAAATTATATTGCATATCTCTCTAAAACAATTCTATGAGAATCAACTTCTCTAATGAGGGATTTACATATTATCATATATATAATAAATATTGTTGCCATGTGATATCAATATAAAGCAATTAACTCTTTTTCAACCTGATAATCCCCATTAAGTAATTCACTTGAGGTGCACCACACGTGCTCCCACAATAATTTAGAGCAATTATTTGAGTTCTCCAATGTATGAATCAATAATTAAAACTTGCAAGTGGAGATTTAGTGACTAAAAGTTGTTACAAGCATGCTCCATGGTTCGTGCTAATCAATAATTAGAAATTAAATAATAAGTTTATTTCTACTAACCAAGAGATTAGCATCGCCAACCAAAGGGCATTAGTTATTATTTTACTTGGTGATGACTCATTCTCAAATTATGTAATACTTGGAAAAAATTTGTTTAAAAGATTCTTTCAGATACTGCTGATGAATATTTAATTTTTTTTTTATGTCTAGTAAATTGTATTATAAGTTTATTGCTGATGCATTATCAGAATTCAAGAAAACTTTTTTAGATATATTTAGTAACGCATTTAAGTAAATCTCAAAAGCTTTTTTTTTTTTTCCATATAAGGCGAATTTGGATGATTATTTTTTCTATTTTGGTGTTTTTTTTCTTCTATTTATGTGTGATAAATTACACCTTTATGAAATTTCGTTTTTATTTATTATCAAATAAAAATAAAAATAGAAGACTAAAATGTAAATAAAATAATAGTATAGGTCACACGTGCCGATATCAGATATGACAGATAGGTCAGTTGACAACCCCATTTTATAAATATTTTATGCTAATAATAATTTTTTCTAATCCTTTACTAATTAGCAAAATTATAAATTTAATCCTAATTAGCAGTAGATCAGAAGAAGTGCACGTGACGCACCCACGCGACATCGTGCATGAGCCATCACATGCTCGCCTTAAATTACCATGTGAGTGTATACGTATATATGTATATAAAGTTAAATATATTCAGGTATATCACATTTTGCAAAAACCCTTAAGAAAATAATCGTATTTGGTTTTTGACGTTAGAGATTCTGAACCTTCAATAATATTTTATTTTAGTTCTTAAACTTAGAAAAATGCTTTGTTATTATAATCTTTATTTTACAGTAAAATTTATTGCTTATAGCAGTTCATCTTATATACATACATTATAAACTCTCTCGAGTCTCGGTTCTTCATCTACTTAATATTTTTAATTTAATGACTGAGTTTTTAAATAGTAAAAAAGAATAAATTATTCGATGAGAGTTTGGGGACCAAATGAAGAATTGTTAAGAGTTTGGGGACTAGCGATGCAATTTACCCTTTGATCTTAGAAAAGGCCTCGAATGTGGATTTTATTACGAGGTTGCCACGACAGGGTGGGACAAAGGCTGAGGGGTTCACGTGGGCCGCTACGGTTGGCATCTTTCGGTGCGGGGCTTTTTCTATTCGCTTTATCCAGTCGCACGGGAAGGGGTATACGGTGTAATTATCTCCAAGTTGAAGGGCTATTAGGGTCGGTGCGTGTGATGTTGATGCAACCGTTTGATCTAGCCCTCCACTTGAGATTTAACGGCTCCGATCAATTTCTCTATATATATATATATATATATATATATATATATATATATATATATATATATATATGTGTGTGTGTTTGCAAAAAAGGTGTAACAGAGCTCAAAAGTAAATTAGGCCCACTCTCATTGGACCAGTAAAACGACAAATCAATGTCAGGTATTATTTATTATATTTTAGTATTGATTATTGAATGAAAACTAAATAAAAAAAAAAGGGAACTTCAAATACCACCCATGTGATTTCATATTTTTTTATTTTAGTACTATGTGATTTAAAGTGTATCATTTTAGTATCCTGTGGTTTCGTTTTTCTCTTTTTTTGTTCCTTTCGTTAATTTTTTCGTTAAATCATATAATTTTTTTTTTCCAGATAATTCATCTATGATTTATCGAATATTCATTTTAGTACCTTGTGGTTTTAACTTTCTCACTGATTTAACGAAAAAATTAACAAAAAAACAACGAAAAAAGAAAAACGAAACCACAGAGTACTAAAGTGATACACTTTAAATCACAGAATACTAAAGTGAGAAAGTGCGAAACCACAGGGTGGGTATTTGAAGTTTTTCCTTAAAAAAATAACATCCTTAATTTTGGACAAAATTAACTTTATGAAAATAAAAAAATTGTAAAAACCTCAATTTTACCTCACCCCAATAGAATCATAGAATTTAAATAGTACACAATATGTAAAAGGGGTGCATTTTATTATAGAGTAAAAAATTGGAGTGAGAAAATTAGAAATCAATTCTCCAATGATTCTTATTCCACTGCTATGCTCAGGTCAAAAATGGTAAATGGTCAGAGAAATGATTTACATCTATAAAGACTTAAAGAGTACTAATATTGGCATAGTGGCAAAATGGAAAATTAGGGATACTTTAAATGGTTTGATTGGAATATTGGATTGAAAACTCTACTAATTTTCTTTTAAACTTTTTACATGACATTCCTATATAATAGATTTGTTTCATATTTCTATTATTTTTTAATTCAACAAAAACTTATTATTTATCTGTTTGTTTATTTGAAGTAATTTCTAATTTGGAAGAATTTACTCTTACATTACTCTGTAAGAAAAAGTTTAGATTGCGGCAGTCACATTGCTGATGTGGTGTCTCCCAACCAATCACATTATTTTTCTGGAGTTCACCATTCCATTATAATTTTTAGAAAAATATTTTTATTGTACTTTTATTTTAAAAAAAGAAATATAGTTGGCTGTATATAGATAATATAATATGACTGCTACATAGCAAATTTCTTCATTCTATAGTAATTAAGAGATATTTATGTGTTATTTTCGATTCTCGCAAAGATATAAATAACATTTTTTTTTTCTTTTTTCTGTATAATCTTGCTAAACATGCACTGACATTGAAATTGAAAATGAAACTAGCTGGGCAGAGGAGATACTTAGAGAGAATGGATATTCAAAATAATAATAATAATAATAAATTAATGGATGGACATGAACGGTCCACGAGGATGACGTGGTGGACCACTTCCACGCTATTTATTTAATTTCTCCTTCCTCTTTTTCCCCTCTTATGCTCATCCTTCGACAACTCCCAAAGAAAAAAAAAAAAGCTTTTTAAGAAGTGTCCATCTCCTCTCTCCTCGCTCTCTTCTCCGATCTACGAGCTCCCCGAACCATAACCCTAACCCTAATCGGAGATTTCAGTCCTCTCAAGCTCGAGACGCAGCTCTCTCCGGGGCCCCCTTCCGCCATTGCGGCGCTTCGCGGCGATTTCGCCGCGTCTCGTTAATCTTAGTGAGGAATCCCTCGATCTCTCGTCTTCGTTCAACATAGGGCTTTGAAAAAATCGGGCCTTTTTTTTGTGTTTATGTTCTGTTTTCGTGTGATTTTTGGTCTTGCATTGCTAGTTTGGGGAGCTCAGAACTCTAATTGCTGGGATTTTGTACGCTTTGGGGAGTGGCATCGGGGTTTCCTTCTCCAGTGGCATTGGGGTTTCCTTCTCTAAATCTTTGGAGCTAAGGAGTTATGGTTTGCGTTTGCTACCGGGATTTGTGATTTGAGGAGATTAAAGTTGTTTAAACGACGAAAAATAGCAAAATCTTGTGAGCTTCAGAAGTTTTGTGTTAGGTTAGGGTCTTTGTAATGGGAAAAAGGTTTTTTGATCTAGAGGGAGTAGAAAAATTTTGGGGCTTTAAGAAAAGGAGCTAAATCTTGAGAACAGCTTGTAGATTTGGGCTCCTAAATTGTAATCTTTGAGAAGGAACTAAACTTTTTGTGGTCAACCCTTCTCTGGAAGTTGTAAATCATACTATTTCTAAGAAACTTAGGAAGGTCGACGTCGTTTACTCTCTTCGCTACTTACCCAAGTTACGATTTTGAGCTGTGGTAGATACTTCTGAGAACAGAAAATTGAAACTTCGACCTTCCTTACTCTGCGACGGTTGAGCTCTAGTGCTTCTGTTTACCTTAATTTTTTTTTAAAAAAAAATCACCTTTGGAGATTTTGAAAGGTGAAATGAGTAGCAGAAGGAAGAAAGAATTGGTGGGTGAGGATAATAGGCCTAACGATAACCGAATATCTTCCTTACCCGATGAAGTTTTGGAACGCGTTTTAATCTTCGTAAAATCCCACAAGGATCGCAATGCTGTATCTCTTGTATGCAAAGACTGGTACAATGCTGAGCGGTGGAGCCGGACCCACGTGTTCATCGGCAACTGCTATTCTATTTCCCCAGAAATGGTGGTTCGTAGATTCCCAAACATTAGAAGTGTTACTCTAAAAGGAAAGCCTCGATTTTATGATTTCAATCTTGTTCCTCCAAACTGGGGGGCCGACATTCATTCGTGGCTTGTGGTTTTTGCCTCTGCTTATCCTTCCCTTGAGGAGCTTCGGCTTAAGAGGATGACTGTTCCAGATGATAGTCTTGAGTTTTTGGCTCGGGCTTTTCATGGGTTTAAAGCTCTTTCTCTGGTGAGCTGTGATGGTTTCAGCACCAACGGCCTTGCTTCTATTGCGGCTTATTGCAGGTATACTTTGATCCCTTTCTTAATCAGTTGATTTCTTAGTTGATTTGTTCTCGAATATGTCCTTCTTAGTTTGTTCCTTTCCTTCTTTAATTTTATGGGACAATGTGTCATATTGTTTATGGATACTTTGCAAATCCCAAGTCTTGAATTTTTATGTATGCGGCTCTTCCTTGTATCAGTTGCATTTATTGATTAGTAGCACAAGGGAATACATGTTTCTGTTATGAGATCAGTGCACATCGAAAGTTGCTAAGACGAGTTACTTTTGCCCTTGTATATGTACGATCGTATGACAAGTGTAGATACCATTTGGAAACTCTGCTTACCCCCTTTTGGTTAATGGATTTTAAAGTTTTTGCATGTTTTCCTGGAATTTAGGCACAGTTAGGATAAACTGAAGACTGTTATTTTCACTATCTATATTACATCAACTGTGTTATGTTCCAAATTTGTTTATTCTTTTCTCCTTTTGGTATATATGACCTAAAAAAACTTTAGGATAAGCTAACAGTGCTTGGATAAAATATATACTCGTTGTCTATTGTTTGTGGTATCGAACCATTGCTTCGTTCTAAAAGCCATCATTTGTTTCAGAAACTTGACTGAGCTCGACATTCAGGAGAGTGGGGTTGATGATCTTGGTGGGAGCTGGTTAAGTTGCTTTCCCGATAGCTTCACGTCATTGGAATCACTTAATTTTGCCAACCTTCATTCCGAGGTGAACTTCGATGCCTTAGAGAGGCTTGTCGCTAGGTGCAAGTCATTAGAAGTTCTCAAAGTAAATAAGCATGTTACACTGGAGCAGCTTCGAAGGCTGCTTATAAAAGCACCTCAACTCATAGAACTCGGAACCGGCTCATTTTCACAAGATCTTAAACTTCGTTCGCATACAGAACTGGAAAGTGCTTTTAGCAACTGCAAGAATTTGCACACAGTTTCGGGCTTGTGGGTAGTTTCTTCCTTGTACCTACCAGCAATATATCCTGCCTGTTCGAATTTAACTTTCTTAAATTTGAGCTATGTGGCTCTGCTAAGTACCGAACTGGCAAAGCTTCTGCTAAACTGTCCTCTTCTTCGCCGTCTATGGGTAAGTTCTTGCTAGTTAAACTGTTTTTACTTTCATAGTTATTTGTTACCAAAAAGATGAAAAATAAGCAACCTTTTGTTGCTAGTTGTTTTTTCAGCGGGACCACCTCAGCGTGCACAGGTTGTTATAGGGATTTTCTATGTGGTTCTACTAGTCTTTTGGCTCTTTTGTTGAATACTTTCACCTTTTGACTTCTTTCCAATTCTGCCAATGATGCTAATAGGTTTTTCTTCTACTTGAAAGGTTAGATGCTTCATGAAGGGAAAATGTGCATTTTCTTTTGAATTGTAACTAGTCGTGTCGCATAGTGGCCCAATATCTTTATGCTTTACACTGTTATCAGTGTGCTTCCTTAGAAGTCTAGAATCTCAGTTCCTCGTATTCTAAACTTTAACTCCTATTGTTTGCAGATTCTAGATACAGTTGAGGACAAAGGGCTAGAGGCAGTGGCCTCAAGTTGTCCCATGCTCGAAGAACTACGGGTTTTCCCAGCTGATCCTTTTGATCAAGAAGCCGTCCTGGAAGGTGGCGGTGGCGGTGGGGTCACAGAATCCGGATTTGTCTCCCTCTCAGAGGGTTGCCGTAATCTCCACTATGTCCTCTTCTTCTGCCGCCAGATGACCAACGAAGCAGTTGCCACTGTTGTCCGTAACTGCCCTAACTTCACTCACTTCCGCCTCTGCATAATGAACATGGCTCAGCCTGACTACCTTACCAATGAGCCCATGGATGAAGCCTTCGGTGCAGTAGTCAAGACATGCAAGAGACTCCGGAGGCTGGCTGTTTCTGGCCTTTTGACTGATCGGGCTTTTGAATACATTGGGGCTTATGCTAAGAACCTGGAAACCCTATCAGTGGCCTTTGCTGGGAGTAGTGATAGGGGAATGCAGTATGTCTTACATGGGTGCCCTAAGCTTAGAAAGTTAGAGATCAGAGATAGTCCATTTGGGAATGCGGCCCTGCTATCTGGAATTGAAAGGTATGAGTCAATGAGGTCCCTTTGGATGTCGGCTTGCAATGTGACGATGAGCGGGTGCAGGGTCTTGGCAAGGGAGATGCCGAGGTTGAATGTGGAGGTTATTAAGGAGGATGGTAGTGATGATGTGGCAGCGGAGAAGGTTTATGTCTACCGTTCTGTCGCTGGACCCAGGAGGGATGCTCCTCACTTTGTTCTCACACTTTGATGGTCAATCTTTTTTTTGGTAATGCTCTCCTTTTTTTCCCTTTTTTCCCTCTCAGTTAAATGATTATTTGCTTGCTTCAAAACAGATTCTCCTTTATATTTACACTTTCTGAGATATAATTCATTTTAATTCAGAGAATAGTGTTATTGACTATTGGTGAGATTGTTGCGGATAATTTTTCCTTAAATATGCTCCTCATTTGTGTAAAAGGGATTTGCATCTGGTTCAGAACCCATAGTATGGGTAGTTAGAGTGCTTCAGGGAACAAGAGGTAATCTCAAGATTAAAGGTTGAATGCAAGGAAGCACATGACGCCACAAAGATCTCAGCTAGTGTTTCATATTGTCTCTGACTCTCCTGGGCACGGACAATTTGTGAAGTGCCTTGATTTTACATGTGCTCCTGTATCTCCATCCCTGATTGTGTGTTTTGGTGTATATTTCTAGTTTAGCTCTTTTGACATTATACTATATTCATGGCAATGATTGTGAAAGTTTTGCACGAAATAAATGACAATGGAGATTTATATTGTAGGAAATCACTTGAAATATGAACTGATGCAATATTACATTCTATCTCCGATCAATTTTCATAGAATTGTATTCTTGCTTCAAATCAATTGATTTATACTTTTAATAGATGCTCGCCCTTCTTTTCTATGCTATCAACTAACACAAAATTTCATGCTTCTCATTTCTGCAGATATGATCAAGGGAGTTACGCTTCTATTAACCCAGAAATACGTATAAAACCTCAGAGCGACAATATAATTCTTCTCATTACATTTTCTTTTCTTTTACATGTCAAGTCCCTGCTTCCTTCCTAAAAAAAGGGTAAGATAAAAAGCTAATCTCACGCCTTAACTGTTTCCATGGGTAACAGTCGGCCCGTGCTGGCTTCAGGCGCTGTTCCACCTCTGAATAGCAAGATTGCAAGGCTCCCTATGCTGAAGTATATAAAACAGCCGCAATGGTGAGTCACGAATGAGCCAAAATCTCTTCCTACAATGCATTGCCACCCTGGGCCGTGCGAACTGTCAAATTCCTGTGATTATGCAAATTTTATCCACCAGAGCAAGGAAAGAGAATACAGAAAAAGAGAGTAAAGGGAAAAAGGAAAAAATATTACTATTTACTCTTTCGCCCTGAAATTGTGAATATTTACCTTCTTGATGAAGCGAGCTATCTCGGTGGAGTCTGTAACATCAAACTCATCAAGGGCCTTCCCAGCCAAGTGGAGCGCGTCCCGCTGCATAGTTTGCAGCATGTCGGTATCTTCTATTACTGCCTTGCTCTCAAGCATCTTCTTAACTCTACACTATGTCAACAACAAAGAGGGAAGTTGTAAATTGTGGTAGAAGTAATGGAAGGGTGGTATTGAATTATATATAGAAATGGTGGTAGAGAGACCAGCAGAAATGGATAATGTGGATGGAGGCTACACGTCGAGAGAATTCTAGGTTTGTGGCCACTGGTTGATGTTCCAGAATATGCCATGTGGCAGCCACTCCACAAGAGATGGACAGGGCCCATGGGAGCAAATGTGAGATTGCGGAGCTGTACATTGACAGGTGCCGTTATTTTAGTGGTAACCCCATGTGATATGGGGTCAGTTTGGAACATGTTGGCCGGTGCCTGGCCCTTATCACTCCTAGTGTGGTTGTCTCCTTCCTGTGGAGCAACTTGCAATTCTTCTGCCATTTTATGTAATGTTAGTTTTAAGCTGGATCTATGCTGAATTATCTGGTAATTGTGTGAGGATAATATCTAAAACTTAGAGAGAGAAAACTATTGTGAGTTTTCTTCTTTTATAGACAAGTAAGTTAAATTTATGCTTTAGGACTTCTACTTTGTCATTTATCACTATTATCCAGAGACTATGGAAAAGGTCGGTGAAAAAGAATCAGGGGATTGTCTTGAGTGGAAAATTTGTTCCTAGAAGTGATAAGATAAAGATTCCTTACTATTCAGAATTGAAAGAGATTGCTAAGGATTGAAAGGTGATGGGAGTGGTGGTTGACTGGTTGTTAATATGGATTCATGGATTTATCGACGAAGTGTGAATGACAGCGGAACGGTAGCAGCCTAATGCTAAAAAAAGTTGATCAATTGGAATCTTAGTGTAATATGGTGCAGTGCTTTTCATGGTATAATGTCAATTTGTGGACCAGCTTTCTGATAAAGAAGTATGGGGCTGAAGATTTGCTTAGAATTTGTTCGCTTTATCCCTTCAAGCTTAAGATTTCTTGGAGCTGCACTCTTCAGATGGACCTTTCTATGCAATATGTAACTATAGTAACTAGTGCTCGAAAATTAAACATGTACCGACTCTGTTCCCTTCTCTTGTTGTTATATTTGTATCTTTGCTTTCTCCAAATCTATCTGTGTTTTAGAAGATTTTTAATTTGAATCGATTTTTGTTTCTCAAGTTCTTGGTGCCTAATTGCTTCAACTTTTCTTCTTCCCTCTGGTTCATCTACTTGAACTTGATGAAGTATTGGTAGCTAGATAATAAGAGGCTAGTTTTAGCTGTTTTCAGTTGTTTGTGGTCCTTGGATATGAGCCAACTTTGGGCTTGGATTTGGGACCAGCCAGGTGAGCGTCTGTAAGCAGGTCTCAAACCGCCAAATTGTTACAAAACAATTAAATTATATGAAACAACCGTTTGTTTCTAAAAGCTTAAGTTACTGAAGAACAATATTTTTAATATTTATATTCAATAATCTAATGTCTAGATTGAAGATTTTTCGATAGGCTTAAGATGTGAACTTATCTAATAAAAAAAATTAAATAATATTATGAGCTTCACTGGGCTCGAATTCAAGATTTTTTGCTCCAGCACTATATTAAATTATGTGAAATAACTGTTTTTATCTTTAAAAGCTTAAGTTACTTGAGAATAATATTTTTAATATTTATATTCAACAATTATCATGTCATAACCAATTGTGTTTCCTATTACACATCATATGAACCATCATAATGTCCCACTTTGTAGATGTATGATTTTAATCAGCTCATAGATGAGTTAGATCATTGGGATAGCTCTTTTGAGAGCCTATTTTATTTAATCTAATTGGAGTTTATACAAAAATGCTATTTGAGTAGAACATATTCGACCTATGTGGAGCTTATGCAAAAGAACGATTATGAATAGATTTTTTTATAGAATATTATTTTTTTAATTAAATTTTTTCAAGAGCTTCTGATTTTGTGAGTAGCGCTATTTTTATGTGCTGAGAAGTTGTTCCAGTAGTTGGGCCAATCAGAAATTGAGTATCTTTAGTAATCATAACTACAGGTAGTTGCAGCAGTGATGAAATAAAATTATCACACACTACATCTTTTCCTGAGGGTATAACAAAAAGTGCACTTAATATCTTCCATAACTTCTACCTTACTCTTTCATTTTGGAAGCAACTAACACCATTTCCTTCACTAAAGGACCTTTCACTGCACCTACCTTTAATTATACTTTTCTTTTTCTTTTCTTTTCTTTTTCTCTTTTGAGAGAGAGAGCTTTAATTATCCTTTTGACTTGCAGTTTTCATGTTGAAAATGAACAAGAAAAAAATCACTAGTCCTCTTCTAATTTTGTCATTGGGACAATCAACCACACCAATGAAAAATCACATGGAGCCAAGATTTTAGGAGATTGACATAGAAAATGACTACCATGTCAGCTTTAACTCTTACTGATCTTATCCTGGTGGTCCATCCCTCAAAACTCTTTAATCAATATCTTCAACAAAAAAAACAAAACTTTGCTTAACAAAAATACTTTAACCAATAATGTGACACTAGAAAGGAGAAGAGAATGGAGATTAGATAGCTGCAGAGATCACATGGAAGAACAACAGTTGGTGGCTCCTAGCATATTAAAAACAGTCCTTGTACAGTCCTTGTCATTGCATGCAGAGGGATGGATCATAGAAGAGACTAGGGAATGCACATAAAGACCCTACTGTTCACGTGTGTTGGAATAGTGATATAGGGCTAAAGAATTAACTAATCCACACTGTATATCAGATCCAGACACAGTGATCAGTTAATTTATAAGCCTTTAATTTTCTCCAATTTGGTTTCAATGAATACTCCAAATCCTGTTTTGTTTATAACCGGACTTTGGTCACTCCCAAACAAATGGCATCAAAATCAGAGCCAACGATTTGAAGATTTTTAGTTACTATTTTACCTGGTTCTTCCTTCTTCTGTTTTTCCTTTCCCTATCGATTTAGTTGGTTCTTGGAAAAGTTTGTTTATGCATGGTATCTTATTGTCACCTTTCAAAGCTAACCAACACTATTAATGGCCTGTGCATGCATCTTATATCCATCTCGTGGAAAAAGCTTATCCTCTTTTATCTTCAATGTAGTGGCCCTTTTCTATTTCCTTTGCTTCCTTTCAACTTTGTTTCATATGCACACCTTTAGCTCTCTTTGAGTGGCTCCTTTTCTATTTCTCCACACCATCTAGTATCTGGTATCTAGTCTCTATCCTACACTAAAAAAGTAGTCCCTTCTCTCTCTCCCTCTCCCTCTCCCTCTCTCTCTCTCTCTCTAGAATGTGACACCACAGGGGCTATGTTCAGGGATCCAAATCCAAACAAAGGGGAGTCACATGGGGGGTGGGGGAAATGGCAATGCATTTGATCCCTAGCTTGGGCTGAGAAATTGTGGATATGCCAAGTGTTATGCCTTCAAGGAGAGTGATCTTAAAAGTGGTCCAAGCACTATGGCTACAACTGTGGACTTTGCCTTCACATTAACTCCACATTCATTAGTCATTAGTCTCTTTTAGCTTTTGCTCATTACTTTTTAGACATATAGCTATAGCAGCCTTAAAAAAGGTTTTTCTTTTTCTATTAAGGATCAAACCATACCAAAAGTTTAAATTATTTCTAATCTATTACCTCATAATCAGGCCGAAGTACGAAAATTTTTGCGCACCATACAGTGATCAAGATAATGTTTGATGTCCGTCGGTCAACTTGATGGTAGAGATTCGGCACGCCGTTACACAGATGTCAGATCAACCAGTGTGCAGAAATTTCCTACTGATCCAAATTTACTGAAGATCCAAATTTACTGAAAATCTGGGCTCTACTGTAGCTAACCATAGTGCACGCATCCCAATGTTGAGCCTTCTAATTGCCAGCAATGTCTGCATTCAGTTACCAGACGCACAATGGCACACCCACTAAAGCCAGCCCATTAATGCAGTGGTTTTACATTTACTTACAACCTACAACAAACTGATTCACGAACAAAGTAACAACAACAACAACAACAACAACAACCCATACACATCTACACCAAACAAAAGACCACCCCATATATCTATCTACACATAAAGCCTCTCTCAACCATACAAAGTTTGTGCATCTGTTCCAGTATTCCTTCCTGCATCATCAAAGATGAGAGCAGCAGCAGCAGCAGCAGCAGCAGAAGAGGAAGAAGAAGAAGAAGAAGAAGAAGAAGAAGAAGAAGAAGAAACACCCTCAGTTCTGACAAAAGCATTGCATCTGATCACTGCAGTGATCTCTTCCTCCTACTCCATCACATCCTTCCCCGCCAAATGGCGGTCCCTTCGGGAAAATCTCGACCGCCTCCACTCCGATCTCTCCGCCGCCGCAGTTTCCGCCAATTGGCGGAATCCGGAGCTCTCCGAGCTGTTGCAGGCCATCGCGTCCACTGCAGAGGAGACCCACCTCGTCGCCCTCCGCTGCGCCGACGAGTCCTACAGCGGCGGGAGGCTACTGCTGCAGAGCGACCTCGACGCCGCCTCCGCGAAGCTCGGAGCCCACATCAAACACCTTGCGGAGGCGTACTCACATGGCGCTCTCGCGCATTGTAGTGCCATTGTTGTGCCCAAGCCCGGCCCCGGCGCGAGCCGAGAGGACGCGAGGTTCTATACAAGGGATCTGTTGTCGCGCGCTAGGGTCGGAGATTTCGAAATGAAGATCGAGGCGTTGAAATCGCTTAATGGCGTTCTCGGTGAGGACGATAGGTATGTGAAGATCTTGGCGACGGAGGAAGACCACGGCGGTATCGGGTTCCTGGTGAGCCTTTTGGAAAATGGCCACGCAGGTGTTCGAGAAAATGCCTTAGAGGCGATTTGTATAGTCTCCGGCTTCGATTCCTACAGAGGAGAGGTTGTGATCGCCGGGGCTATAGCGCCGGCCATTCAGATACTTGAGACCGGGAGCGCGCTCGGGAAAGAAGCTGCGGCGCGCGCTCTGAAGAAGCTCACTGAGAACTCCGACAATGCCTGGTCGGTGTGCGCCCACGGAGGCGTCACAACGCTTCTTAAGGTCTGCGGCGATGTTAACAGCGGCACCGAGTTGGTTTGCTCGGCATGTAGCGTTCTGAAGAGCCTGAGCGCAGTTGACGAGATCAAACGATTCATGTTAGAAGAAGGAGCAATCGCCATCTTCGTAAATCTCTTGAATTCAACCCAGGAAGTGATTCAGATACAAGCAATTGAATTCCTCACGGCCATTTTCTCCTCGGAGCATTTAGTCGAACGCAGGATGAGTAAAGAAAAAGTGGTCGAATCGCTGCTTCGGTTCTTGGACCCAAACTCTCCTCACTCATCAAAGTCAAGAGAGGTCGCTCTCCGGGCTATCGAAGCCCTCTCCTTCTCTTCTACAAGCTCGACGAACCGTTTGATCGCCTCTGGATTCCTAAACCAAGTTCTCTTCTTCATAAAGAACGGCGAGATCTCGATCCAGCAATCCGCACTGAAGGCCTCGTGCCGCTTATGCGGACTCTCCGCTGAGGCCAAGAAGGCCATGGGCGACGCTGGCTTCATGCCGGAGCTCGTGCGGATGCTCGACGTCTCGTCCTCTCACGTTCGCGAAATGGCGGCCGAGGCGCTCTGCAGCATTATCTCAGTGCAGAGAAACCGGCGCAGGTTCATTCAGGATGAGCATAACGTGAGCCGGATTCTGCAGCTGCTAAAACCGGAAGAAGAGAAGTCCGCGACGAAGAAGTTCTTGCTCTCGGTCTTAATGTACATAACCGACAGCAATAGCGGGCGGAGAAAGATCATGTCTTCGGATTATGTCAAGCACCTGGAGAAGCTCGCTGAGTTCAATGTATCAGATGCGAAGAAGATCGTTAAGAAGCTCGCGGGCAGTCGAATTCGGAGCATGTTCAATGGAATTTGGAGTTAAAATTGAGTGAGTTTCCTAATCAATTCTACCCTCTAACACTTTTGTTACTTAATTTGCCTGCCCCATGCATGAGTTGACGAGCTTTTGTTGAGATTCCATGTCTTTGGAAAATCTTCAGAGGCTGCAAAGGACTAGCAAAGAAATATTCCCAACATTCACTGTGTAAATTGCTCGTAATATGTAATAAGTTGGTAAAGAATGTTAAATAGAAGTGGTTGAGGTTCTTTATATTTGTCAGATACAGAACAATTTTGTGTTTACAACATGCACTGAACTTCAATTTCTATCGAACAAAATCACTGAATTTAGCGCAAGTTCTCAAATTAGGAAAGTGAAAGTTTTGAGTGGCTGCTTATGAAAAACATGAAATTAAGGGTCTTCTAGTAAAATGTGATATAGTTGGAAGTTTCTTCTTGTAATTTTTGACCAAGCAAATATTCACTAGGAAGGTAGATGTGATGAGGCAATGCAGGGGAGACCACATTTATTGTCACAGAATGAAGTGTCAGTGATGATATAGTACTTAAACATGTTACATGTTGGCTACTCTTCTGAACCTTTCTTCAGCTTTCTCTTTCATTCCCTTCAATGTTCTACACACAGCAGTAATATGTAATGAGACTACTGCTGCTGCATGAGATCACAATAAATGTCAGTTTCTCTGACCATGTTTTGTTTCACTGCAGAAAAATTACATGGTTACTGTTAACTTCTTCTGTTGGAAACATTCTTGGTTTAGCTGTTAAAGAATCTGC
This sequence comes from Puya raimondii, assembly GCA_016920855.1. NCBI lineage: Eukaryota > Viridiplantae > Streptophyta > Magnoliopsida > Poales > Bromeliaceae > Puya > Puya raimondii. The sequence goes on along the minus strand of JABWPP010000050.1, from coordinate 103,064,961 downwards.
TTTATATAGCACAGTGCCAGAGTAATTAAAATAAATTTATGTGTTTATTTATTTATCCTGCATCGAGTATACAACTTCTTGACACTTCTTTACTTTTTGGGGTTTGGGGATGTCAAAATGAGCATCAAAAGAAGTGATTAAAGAAGAGAAGAAATAAAAAGCGCACTCCGTTGACTCATCGATTGTATCGAATAGCCGCGTTTAGCGCAAACCTTCTTTTTTATATATAGGTAGATTTCTCGATGCTTGACTAATTTACATCTTAAATTAATCAAGCAACGCGATGCAAAGTACCGCATTAGCAGTGGCGTGTGTGGCTTAAAAGAAGTTAATAATGTAATTTACGATTAGCATGGTTACCGAGGAGAAGAAAAGATAAAGAGAATGTCACCAAGTGAATGCATTGACTATTTAGGTAGCTAACAAGGGAATATAATTACTTTGGATGTATATAAAATGTGATCATAAGTCAAATTTTGGATTGTAGATGTAGAAACTTAAAAAGAGGAAAATGCTCACATGGATAGTTGAATGAGAACCCAACACTAACCCAAAACTATTAGAGAAGTTTGTGCTATCCTTCATAAACAATTGAGATGCCTTCTATTATATTGCTAATTTTTGCAAAACTGCAGTTTAAGAATTTATTTGGAGCATGTAAAGTATGATTTTACTCGCAACTCTTTGTTGCAGATGTTATTTTTACTCATTTCATCATTTTACATGAATTTTGATGTTTAACATACAAATCTCCTTTTTTTTTTTTTTGTTTTTTTTTTTTTTGTTTCTGGCACTGGATTGTTTTGGTGTCGACTAATTATATATATTAGTTCAGTAAAATTTGGCGTTTTTAACTTTTTTTTAACTCGCGATTCATCTCGAGGATGATGCACTCAAATATTGCCCATTTTTAACAGGTATTGGGCCAACGTAATAAGTGTTTTTTGTAGCCAGGCCGGGTTACAAGCCATCTCTCAATGGAGCCCATTGTAAGGAATCATGGACCTTACTTTAATAAGGCCCTTTAAGAAAAAGACCCAAACATAAAAAAGAAAAGAAAAATCTTGCATCCTATAAGCCTCATACATCACAGAGTAATAATAAATAAAAATAAATAATATTAAAGATGAAGCTGAGAGTAGGAGTCTCAAATTTAGGCTCCTCCGGTGACTCAAATGGGGCTCTGCCGATCATTTAGACAGGACAAGAGCTCGCATCCATATTCACGTCAAGTGTTCGTCCACTAGTAAGAAGAGGTGATATTACGGATACTAGGACCAAACCGGGTGCTCGAATAACTTCAACTACTAAATCGAGTACGCTCATTGTATCAAACCTGTCGACACCCCGTTACGCGCGCCCATGTTTTAGACGCCATGAAAGATCATCGCCGTCCGTATCGCCCGTCACCCACCGGCAATGCCCCTGAATAATCACATACATAGAGGTCGATTTGAGGGTCATTTTCACCGACTATGATGATGATGATGATGATGATGATGATGATGAAGATAAAAGAGGAGCGATTCCGAAGCTACTCCCGAGACTGAGGTCCATTCATCTAGAGGGCCATCCGCTATTGTGGTGATTTGAGGGCCATTTATGATGATGAAGATAATATGATATCCTCCCATCTCATTATATCATTCATGGGGACTACCTAGCACAGTAGCATGCCGTGAATACACTCTGTGTTTTTGTTCATGAATATGTTCAGCATAGATGCTTTAATTTGTTCGAAATCATACCAAGAACCGAGCTATGGAGAGACAAAAAGCTAGTCCTCTCAGTATAGAACTAGTGCTTTGTAAGCAGAAACTAGTAAGATTCTAACTGGAGTGATAAGCTAACATGAGTTCCAGAACACCAGTGGTAGAATCCCCAATTTGTAGTTCCAATTCTGAGCCGTGCTTCAGTTGGAACTATTTCAGCAATCACCTGTTTCTACTGCTTACTTTAGCCGTCTACAGACTTTCTTGTCAAAAAGACAAAACAAAATAAATAAAAACAAAACTAAACTAAAATTCGCAGCTACTTCCATACAGACTGGAAGCTTCAAACTGCAAACTATCGGAGATTAAACACAAAGTAACACTTTTTTTTTATTTTTTTATTTTTTATCTTACAATATAATGTCCCTATCATCAGAAGACCTGAATGAAACTGCCGCGCCGAATTTCTTCCTCTCCTCTGATCCGCTGTCTTCTGATCCCTCAATGCTAGATTCTTCGGTATGATGGCTGGCGACTGATGAAGAAGAGGAGGTGGTGTCATGGATGCTCTTGGCGATGCAGTTGTCGGGGCTTGCGAGCATCTTGACTTGGCCGCGGTGGGAAATCTCCACTATGACTTTGCCATCGTCCCTTGGAAGGGGCTGCTTCCATGGCTCCCCATCCATTCGCATGTATGCGTGGTCTGCTGCGCCCTTGCGGAACTTAAATTTAACACGATGTGCCTATATATAGTATAGGGCGAGGGGCTTTTACATACTATTCTTTACAAAATCATCTATTCAACATATAAATATGCACAGTTGCACACATACGGAATCCAAATTTTCACATGAATCATATTAATAAAGGCAGCATACAGTTCTTGTGGAGAAATCACTCCTGAAATGGAAAGTGTTTTGGCAGCGGCATTTCTAGAAGAAGATGAGTTTTTGAAAGGCGTGCATGAGAATACAACTTCCGCTTGGTATATATGTGAATAATTTGTTTCATAACAGCATAACAGTCACTTCAAGAGACAGCTTGAACCACATTGAGATGCAGTAACAAGAAATAAAACAATAGGTTTGAAACAAATGTACTTAAAAATCAGCATTTACCTGTGCAAGACGAGTTCCATGTCCCCCAGGGGTGAGCAGAACAAGCCCGTGCCAAGCATCCTTAAAACCCACAATCTCGAGAAGGCCATCATCCACAAATGGTGGAGTCAAGTCCCTCTGCATGATCGGCACAATTTAGAAGCTACAAGATTAATCCTTGAAGAGAAAAAGAAACATAGCATAAGAGAATAAGCACATTTAATGCCCCCATTATTAGTTAAGATGTTCGATATTTATCGGAAGACTTCAACTTACATCTTGCTTTTTCTTCCTACTTGGAGTTCCCCAAGGATTCAATCCACCAGAGAAACTAGGTAAATTAAGGCAGACAATCGACCTAATACTGCACATTGGACCAACTTTAATTAGCAGTAAAATGATGGAACTAATAGCAGAAAGGAAACAACCAATAATAATCAACATAAGACCCCCCCCCCCCCCCCCTGATGCATTTGCACAACTCTACTGAATACAAGCAGAAGCATTGTCTGTATGACCCTCTTCTTCTTTTTTTAAATTTTCTGGCGTGCGTTTAAGAAAGCAAAATCTTTCACATTTCAACTTTAGGACCACAGTGGCCGCTTTTCAGAGGTGTGTGAAATCCTTGGAATACAGCTCAGGAATAGGTGGTCCTTTAGGAGTCAACATTGTGGTGACTAAAAACGTCCACAAGCAGAGTATTTCGACAAGAATTGCCATGTCAAACTTCTAAAAACCAGGACAAGGAACTAAGCTTACCTGCGAGGAATGTGCAATTTTTCCCACTGACCATGTTTCTTCATGATCTTGACCTTTGCAAGCTGAGCTATATTCCTGTATTCATATACAATCATTCCAACAGTCCGCTTATCAAGGGGGGGTGGGGGGGGGGAATACTCCCATGGATTTAATAACCAATACAAGCATTTCGTAAGGAATCGTCGAGTGAATTATAGCATTTCTTAAGGAGTGCTAAATGCTAAACATTAAAACTTAAACTACACTCTCATTGGTTATCAGTAACAGAAAACTTTCTCCCACATCTATAGGTTGAATCCTTCTGCAAAAGATGTAACAAACCATCTCAATTGGAGATCAACAATAACCGATCAACCTTTCCCAACTAGCTGTGGTTGATTCTCTCTGACTATACTATTAAAGGGCATCATGTTTTTAATAATAAGCTGGTTATCATGATCATGCATTAATATAACTCCAGTAACAATCCATAGAAACTATAGCCTTTCTAGCAATAATAGTTCTACCTACAAAATCGGATGAAACAAAGGATTAACTGTAGCAGTGAACGATAATATTACCGTGAAGTAGGATGACATAAAGAGGTACAGAACCATCCTTGTGTACAACCTAGCTTAAGATATGTTCTCTGCACTAGAGTATAATAAACCCATCAACAAGGGATAGTTGTCCAAGAATTCATACAATGTGATTCAAAAAATTGAGAAAGAGAGAATAAGGAATAGCAAAATAAATGGACAATAACATATGATGATATATAGTGATGTTTAATTATGCCAGTTTTATACAAACCAAGTTCATGACTCGCATAATAATCATATATGTGAAAATTATAACAGAAGATCAAATGAAGAAGAATTTGGACAAGAGATGCACAGTAACAAGCATCATAAAAGCATTACCTGATTACCTAGCTGATTCTTGAATTTTTCAGGATGCAACTTCCGTTCAGAGTGAAATGCATATGATACTTGGGCATCCATTCCTACATTAGGAGAGAATGAAGTCATTTGCTGTTCACACTAGTGTTTTTTTTTTTTTTTCCGTATATAAAAGACTCTGCTCTTCAATTGTGGAGTTGACATGCGAACACAATCTATTGGTTTAACTTATGTTTTGCTGTTGTTCCAACTGAAACCTAAAAATAAAATGGATGTTAAGACGATTTATAATGTAAGTCCTCGAGATTTTCGACACAGATAAATGCCATTTACGATTGGATGTACTTCTAGAAGGACTTTTCTGAATCACTTCATGAAGGCAGATCATAAAAAACTAAGGGGAAGATTGTGGTTCATATAATAATATCCATAAAACTACTGAAGATATGTACTGCCAGTCTATGTCTATAGATCATAAAAGCTCTAAAGAGTTGGTTATGCTGATTACTTGCAACTAAGCTATTCAAGAAGATGATATTAGAAAATGGGAATATTCAAACTCCCTCTCTAAGCAATATTCTAATCTATCTTTTGTGGCATCAGTTATACGCAAGACCAAGCATGGTAAGCTGATCCCGCAAACAAAAACTTAACAATATTAACTCACTTTAGTGTAACTATGGGGCTGACCACCACAAATATTTCTCAGTTATCAGATATAAGTAGCTAAGGGTGTAACTGTTAATGGACAAGAGACACGAGGCTATTAAGGTGTATCTTGTAACATAATATTGAGGTCTATATTACAAGTTGGTAATCTAGCAAAACTTCATAGAGTGAAGCACAATATGCTAGCTAAGGAAATGTTCTTACCCATGCTGAAGTAGTTCCAAAATCCCCCACGAAATGTGTGATAATCCTCCTGGAGACAGATCAAGACGGATGATCAGATACTTACAATCCCTACTGAGAAAATGGTTCAAGAGTGCAGCTAACAGACAGAATTATCTTTTATGAAAACTAAACCGATCATGCAGACTAAAATGTACTCTGAAATAGAACTTCTGGATGTTGCAAAGAATATGTAGCATAAAACGCTACTACAGATAGTCTTACTTTAGCCATGTCTTTTGCATTTTTAACCAAAAAGATATATCTCCGCTAAGTAGACAATTTTCAACGATTTTGATTACATGTATACTTCGGAGCTTAACCATGAGTTACAGAATAGCTTGAAGCAGAACTTATGTCTCTTGAAAGGAGAATCTAAAAGGATTGATGACTCTTGGATTCTCTCTGCAAAAGTTGTTTGCACTGACGGGTTATTTGCATTATTTAATGCAGCTAAGATGGTACATCTTAAAATTAAGAGATTATGGGCTGTACTTTTAAAGTATGGAAGTTCAAGAAGTGACAGAACAGTTAACCCTACTTCCACAAGAAATTAAAACACTCAGCTCGTCGATTTGATGAAAGCAACATCTATTGTAAAGAATTGGCCTCAGATCCGGATAGAAATATATTTGCAAAGCAGACAATGACCTGATACAATCAGATTCTTTTCACTATCAGGTCTACCAATTGTAGTCTCTACTAATGGGTTAACAGGCATAACAGGTAATAGAAAGGGCATCTTCCATCTTTACCTAATGAAAATCAAATTGATTTATAAAAGTCGGAAAATATTACATTGATGAACAAACAAGATGCGTTAAGACAAAAGAAGAGGAGAGGCTGCTGGAAAAGAAAAGAAAAAGTGAAATTTTCAAGGCTCCAAAGTTGAAAATATGAGCTAAGGAAGAATAGATATTTAGAAAACTTTCGGCAACTTTAAAAGATAAACTTTCGCCATGAAAGAAAGAGCAAAAACTTACCTTTTCTTACATAACTATATAATTCTCATATTAACAAAGAAGAGTATCTCACCATGTTTAGCACATTGGTAGGCGATACACGACGAAATATATGAAGAGAATGGGGCAATTCTGGAAGAGCAATTGGATCACAAGAACAATCTTCAGGAGCATGCATTCTCATGGTAATGTGCCAGCTGAAATAATACAAAAGGAATGTTATATAAGACAAACAAGGATTTTAGACTAGGATAAACCATTTGAGCAGAGTGGAAAAAAGAAGACCAACCTATCGACCTTCATTTCTCTTGCTTTCATCACTCTGTCCAGAAATGACTTGACTGATTCACGGTCTGTTCCAGGGTTTTTCTTCCCCTGCATATGCAAATTAATCAATCATCGGACTCATATAGGAAGAGATAAAGCAATATCTTCATATCACTATAACAATATGCTGGAATGTTATATCATCTGAACTGCTTCAGCGAACTAAATTCATTTTATTGAACAATAAGGGCATGCAAAGAAAGCATATGAAACGTAAATTGTAGGCTCTTTGTATCTAAATTAGTAACAATTTTAAATTTGGTCGGAAGTATTTGGATAGCAGAATAATTAATAAGGTCTGACGTCTGACATAATGTCAACCAGCAAGCTGCATCTGAGTGGGAGAAAGACAATGAGAGACAAGTATCGAAGGCGAATTTACTCTCTTGACCTACCCAGCCAAAGGAATATGGAATGTTGTTTCCAGTTCCTAAAGGCATTGTAGCAACAGGAGGTGGTTGAGCTAAGTTCAGATCAGAGATCACTCCAAGCAGCCAACTTATTGTACCGTCACCACCAGCGACCTAATCATATAGTTTCATGTCAAAGAGGAAAAAAAATTAGGCTGAAATGTATGATAGGTGAACACAAGAATGGAACATAAAGAAGAAAAGTAAAGACAAAGTGCATGAATATTCCTGACTCAACTCACTATTAGCCTTAACCGTCCCTCAATTTCAGCAGCAAGATTATCTCCATTAGATTTAAGCCTTTCAAAGTTGCTATAAAGATTATGCAACACCTTGTCTGGAGCATCCTTTCCCATATCGAAAACCTGGCAGGCAGACATTCAAAAGCTTCTTGTTCATTCTAAATGCATATTTGCGTAAAATGGAGATATATCCATATCTTGAGATCCGATAATAGTAAGAACGTACATCGCCAAAAACAAAAGAAAAATATGTATCATTCGTCACATTTCATTTTATTTAACAATTTATATTCTACCTGCACTGTGTTGAGAAGTTCATGGCACGTCACAAGCAGCTGGCCTCCAAGTTGCCCACCACTTTTTGTGTTAACAAAAACTATTACTGGATAACTAGGCACATACGAAAGGTGCTCTACTGGTGAATCTGCAACCATTATATAACTAGGAATGTAGAATTCTTTCAGCAAACAATCAGAATTCAAGTTTTCCATCCTAGATTGTGATCTGCAATTTAGTACATTTAAAAGAATCAACTCAACTTGAACAGAAGCTATCATTTGCATCATCAAATGCCAATATTACCTTTAAGCAAAATACTCCATCTACTCATAAACTGCAGTCATTATATGCTACACTCATTTCGCCACCAGTTTGTATAAAAAATAATTCAGAAATGCACTAAAGGACGTTCTTTTGTCTTCAAATACATCGGAACTAGATAGTTTCACTCAAGCAAACTCTGAAAATACCTATAGAAACATAAGCAGGGAACTTCAAAAGATCTGAATCAATATTGCACCTTCAACCCAAAAAAGCCAGAAAATAAAAAAGAAGAAACCTGTGGAATCCAAATCCTGCCATGGAACTGTAAATTAATAAAAGAAGTGAATAACTTGCCAAATAAATCTAACATGCTACATTAAGCAACCAAGGGGGGAAAGAATAAGATGGTGTGGGCCCTAGCCTCTTGTAAAAATCTCAGGTTGACCAAAATAGCAGGAAAAAGAATGATTAATAATAGTTATTCCAATTTCAAATGATCAGAGATACTACAATACCAACAGTTTATACATATATGAGGAATTCATGAAACTTCGAATTCAACATTTTCCCCATATCACAGAGCTTAATTTACACATGCACTGGACATTCCTTTCTCAATTAACATGCTAACCTACAAAAACAGAAATTGAGAGGGCTCCACAAATACAAATTTGAACAGCTGTATCAAAAATATCTGGAATAGTTCAAAAGTTGCTCTAAAATGTTACATCAAAGCATGGAAATTTCAGAAATTACATGATATTCTTATCACTAAACCACAATTAAACAAAATTGAAAAAAAAGCACTTAAAATTAGCGCAAGTAGAGGAACAAATTCACCAAGTTAGTCACGAAAATATCGAAAACAAAAGATACTTGTCCAAGATTTTTTTAAAAAAGGCGTAAAAAAAACGAAAAAAAAAATCCAGCTTCAGAAGATAAGCTTAAGCATCAAGGACCCTAAAGCCCTAAATTCTAGAGAGAAATAGATCAAAATTATGGGATACAAACCTTAATCGGAGAGATTTGAAACGAAACTGCTCCTCGCGAGTGGAATCAACGAGAAAACCCTGGAGAAGAAGTAGAGGGAAAATGATTCGACCTTTTCCGAGGAAGTGTCTCAGTGGGGGAGAGGTATCTCGTTTTCATGAGGACACGCTCGGATATTTGTGGTAGTTGGCAGGGGCAAAATCGGAATTTCAGCTTGTAGATTCCAGGTCTCCGCTTGCATTTACCGGGATTCGCTACACGGCACGGGATTAAAAACGCTGGGAGAGAGCCGTGGGGCCCGCCGCAGTTGCCTACGTGGCAAGTTATTATAGGTCAAATAGGTGAGTTCGTGTTCGGTGTCGATGACGGGATGGAAGATTCTGAAAGTGGGGCCCGAAGAATGAGGAACGTGTCGGAAAGCGAAAGGGTGGGAATCGAGAAATAAATTCCCTCCACCTGGTGTATTCATTCGATTCATGCACCGTACATATATATATTAAAATCAAAATTAAATGTGATAGGGTATGATCTAAAATAGCAAGAAGGGCCTATGTATTAAAAATTAGAAATTTTAAAAGTATAATAAAATGATGGCCAAATTTTATAATTTTATATATTTAGGCCTTTTGAATATTACGGTACGTATCAAATAAATTAAAATCTATTTTGGGGTTTGTATTCTAGTATTTTTAGGAAATGAATAAAACCGCGTGTGATATGTGTATACACCGGGTGCAGGCAATAATTACACGAGAAAAACGGCTTTTTGAAACGGTTGGCGCGTTTCCTCACCGGGCGGTGATTGCATGTGTGTGGCGATAAGGATACCTCCCCTGTCGTCTTTCTTTTTCGTTGCGGACGCGAAAGTCGGCGACGAATCCAGCAAGATTTGTCGACTTTTTATTCTACGTTCGTTTGACAGGTCGATTGCACTATTGAGTAGCCAAATTTAGTTTTCTAAAATAAAACAAAGCCAAATTTAGCTCCCAATCCTTCCAATTTTACTCTTATGGCTCTCATATTTTTAGTTGTTTCAAACAAATCTTTTTTCGTCGATGTTTGTCGTGCCAATTTCAAATCAATTAGATTTAGTTTGAGAGTGTGAATCTAAGATTCGCACTAGAGTATGGAAGGTTATGAACTTACTATCAGTGAAAACATCTTAATAAATTTTCTTTCTAAAATCGAGTATAGACACTAATTTTTTAATAACCGATATTATCTACATAACAAGATTATTGAAAATCGGCTAGCAAATCTTTCTACGAGTGTCCTATGTTAGATGCAATGCGACAAGCACTGGGGTGTTGATAAGTAGCGGTTTAGTGGTTAGCTTTCTAGATTTTTGTTTTTTTGTTTTTTTTAAGTTGTTTGTAGGCTAATAACTTCAAGGATCTTTTCAAAAATTTTATATTTTTACGGTACATATAATATTTGAGAAGTCAAAATCCAGCCTCCTATTTCTGAAAAGCATATGCAAATGATATGGACCATCTACCTTCTCCATGTAGTTTAGACAACACAAAGAAAATGAAAATAAAAATAATGGATAAATATTAGAGATCTAATTGTTAAAAAAAAAAGTATTAGGGATCAAAGTGAGAACTTGGCTTAAGATTTGGAATCAAGGGTGGAATAAACTGTCCCACTCTCACTACACTAGATGCAGAGTGCTCATTTGGATTATAAAAAAAAAAAAAAACCTTTCTCTCTTTCTCTCTCTCCGTCTCACGCTCTCTCTCTCTCTCTCTCTCTCTCTCTGGCTCTTGCTTGCTCGCCATGGCTCTTCTCAACCCTTCACTTCGCCTCCCCATTCGCCCATCTGATGCTCCCTTTCGCTCCTCAAATCTCCGAGCACTCGCCCCTCCCTTCGCCCTCATCAGGTCGCTCAAAATCCCCTCCACCCACCCCCCCAATCTCAATCTCCTCTCTCCAATCTCTAGGGTTTCCGAATTGAATGCGCCATCTGAGCGATTCCTCTGCTTCCCCATCCAGGTCGAGCCTCCCCTTTCCCCCGGAGAAGGCGAGGTTCCACCGCGAGCTCGAAGCCGCCGTCGACGTCGTCGAACGAGCCTGCCGCCTCTGCGTCGATGTAAGAATCCCTCCCCTCCCCCTTGCTCCTCCATTTCAATCCAAAACATCCGCCAATTATTGCTACAATGCGGAAAAGGCGAAATTTTGGGATTAAAAAATGATTCCTTTTTTGAATTGGTGCGGTGATCCTTCAAATGAAAACCAATTATTACTGCAATGCGATCAAGACGATAGTGGTGCGATATTTTTTCAAATATATACACACTAATTAGTACTACAATGCGATAAAAACGATGTTTGGGGATAAAAAAAAATGATACCTTTTTTCTAATTGACGTGGTAATTTTTCTGATTGATCAGGTGAAGAATTCGTTGCTGTCCGGGGATCGCCGGATTCTTGAGAAGGATGATAGGACGCCTGTCACCATCGCTGATTTTGGTGTGCAGGCTCTGATCAGCTTAGGTTGTTTATCTTCTCTCTTTTATTTCACTTGAAGTTTTACTTTCTTTATCACTTATGTAATCAATTTAATGGGTTGTTGATGTATTGTATTGTAAGGCAGAGCTGAACCGGTTATTTCCTTCGATACCGTTAGTGGCCGAGGAGGACTCAGGGTTTCTGAGGTCAAATTCTGTAAAACCTATCGATGGTGAGGGCTATGATGGTGATTTCCTTGTTGAAGCAGTATTGAGTGCAGTTGCTGGTAAAGCCAGTGGAAGTGATCCTTTGACCTCTGACGATATGTTGGAAGCAATAGATAGAGGAGGGAAGGATGCAAATTCGTTTGATGCCGAACCTGCGACCTACTGGGTAAGATTGTGATACTACCATTGATAACACAATTTGCATTTTTTTTTAGTGAAAATGTGAATTTATTGTAAGACTAATGTTCTCTAAAGTGTATACACACAGTCACTATGTAGGTTTATGAACTGTTGGAATTTTTAGAAAGTGAGTTATCTAAAAATTTGGTGCTATTCGACTAAACTTCATATACTTAATTACAGGTGCTCGATCCCATTGATGGCACTCGTGGGTTCTTAAGAGGTAGCGACGCCCTGTATGTGGTATGCCTTCCTTTTCTCTTTCACGACCAAGTTTTGATGCTTACTAAGTAGAGGCTGTTTGCTGGTGATGCATTTATAAGTAAAAAAGAAATTCCATGACATTACCTATTGGATGGCATGGGCATCACTGCCATGAATTTTACTGATGTTAAGTTGCTGGAAATGCCTCTGATTCTAGACAGAGAATCTGAATAGGATAAAAGAAAATTTTGTAGGTGTCTAGGTGACCTGAATCTGACATGAAGACAAGATGAATTGGCAAAGTAACCAGTTATGCATTTCCCTTATTGATCTTAGGCTTGTAGATAGTCAATTCAATCTGACTTGGTTACACGGCCATAATCCTATGCTAGTTGTGGTCAGCTATATAAGTCCTCTTAAAGAACTACATAAGATATGTTATATCACTTCTCTTTCACAGCTTAATTGTATTTTGAGCTATCTTTTCTCCCTTTTTTTGGACTGTTGCATCTTTCTTGTTAGTTTCAGTCATGTCAGTTTTAGCCTTCCTCTTCCTCTTTTCAAGTTACCTACTTCGTTTATCTCTCTATTTTAGGCTGATATCAACATGTCATAAAAATTTGTTTAACTTATGTCTTAATAAGGCTGATCTAACTTTACTGGGGATGTCTTCATTTTTCTCATTCCCTACTATTGGGTTAAAGTTTTAATTGTTTCAGGCTGGTTTGGCTCTCATTGTGAAAGGGGAGATTGCATTAGGTGTTATGGGTTGCCCAAACTGGAAAAATTATCCCCTCTCTGTGGAGAACAACAAAAATAGTAAGATTGTTGCCTCGGAAGATGGGATCATTATGGTTGCTCATGCAGGCTGTGGAACTTGGAAAAAGAAAATTTCGCAAGTGATTATTAACTATAGGGGAACTCAAGATATTTGGCAAAGATGCTTTGTCGATAACACCTCCTTAGTTCATAAGGCACGGTTCTGCATTCCTGATAGCCAAAGTTGGGAATTTATGCCGTTATCTGCTCTGTTTAGCTCGACTATTGATGATGCAGAGTGTAGAGATGAGAAAGTGATACTTCTTTTGCCGACATGTTGTGGCAGGTTTGTTCTGTTCCTGAATCTTATGTTCCTCCTACTTGTGTTGTCATTTCCATTCAATCAGATTATTAGTCTCCAATGTATAGCAACTTCATTCTTCTATATTTCTGCTTGCTGCCACTTACGTGGTTGTCAATGTTTTTGTATGCTTGTTTGCTATATCTACGACTTTCTGTGTTACTGCTGAGATCTAAAGCAGAGTTCTAGGGTTGTGGCTACTCACTAGAGGAAGAGAGAAAAGAAGCCAAAATACAACAATTCAGTTTGGATCTGAAGCCTGCGTCAACAGGCAAGGACAGAAAAAGTTCGAACAATACTGATGTTATTTATGCTAAGTAGTGCTCAAATGATAGGCACCTAACCTCTTATGATTAGTATTAGGTTAGATTGTCCTATATGCAAGCTAGTCTTGGGCTTGCAATAATATATTGCAGATTCAAGTCTTGAGAGCAGCCACTTATCGCAAGTATTCTGAAGCTTTGGACTGTCTCCCGAGACACCACTTTGGTGGGCCCATTACTGGGTAACTGCCTTTTTGTTTGTCGAGTACTATTTGTATTTGTGGTATGTTGTATTTTTTAGGGTTTTTTTGTTTCCTTTTCTTTCTTGTCGGGTAGATTGATAGTTATCATGTATTGCTATAAATCATCAATTTACCATATATTCGTAGTGCTGCGAGTCTGTTACCTTGCCCTCTGATCGATTGTTTGTAATCCTCTTTTGCTTGACTCTTGCTACTGTTCATCTTTTTTTTTTCCCCGAATATTCTATAAAGATTAGTTAAGAAAATGTATCTTTGAACTTGATACAACTTCTTTCTTATGGCGGTTGCAGTTTGTGCAAGTATCTAATGGTTGCTTCTGGTAGGGCTTCTGTTTTTATTCTTAGAACAAGGGCTCAAACTGTAATTAAGGTACTCAATCTCCTCCTTCCAGTCAACTACAGGGTAGGGCGAGTATTATCATGAGTACTGATGGTTTGATTCTTTGTCGCATAGGTTTGGGATCACGCTGTCGGAGTTATATGTGTAAATGAAGCAGGAGGGCAGGTATGTCGTCTCTCCATTTAGAATGTCTTTTTACCACCACCACTACTTAAATATTTACTCCTTTTTTGTAGCTTGTTCTTGACTCTTAGTTAAATTTACCTATGATATTTAGTTTGAAATGTTTGCTTTAATTGTTAGGCCAGCTTCATTTGAGCCTCTGTATAGATTTCTGCTGTAATCTTACATGTATAGCCGAAACTTCGTACCTCATGTTGCACGTAACTTTGAACCATGTTCCTGTGGTATACGCTGACCTTTGATTTGATATGACAATTTTTTTGCCTTCAATTTATATTTATGAATCAGAACAGTAAATTCACGCAATCAGCAGGTCAGTGACTGGAGTGGAAAGCAGCTGGATTTCACAGCTGACACAATAGGGCGCAGAATCATCTTTCCGTCGGGAGGTGTCCTTGTGACTAACGGCAAACTACACGGAGAACTTACGGAGATGATTTCTTCAAATTCTTCAGTAGTTTGATATGCAACCCCATTTCTTGTCCAGCCAAATTATTTTATCACATTCTTAATCAGGTGATTTTTCATTGTTGTTGGTATAATTGACGTTGGCTTTTTGCCACAGGGTAAAGAATAATGTCATTCTTATGTAAGCAAATTATACATCTACATATTTGTAAAATAGATAATCTACTGGATTCCCTTCTTTTTTTTTTTCTTCCACTTTTCAAGTTATTGACGGTGCTTTATTGAACGCGATAATATTGATGAGCATGGTTAAGAATGCAGTTCAGAATGAGCACTTGAGAAGTGAAAACGTTCCAAATCGACAGTTTCAGGTGCGTCCCGACAATCATATATCTGTTAGATGTTCTTGAGTTTAAGAAAATGAGAAAAGGGATGCCTCAGAAGAAGAAACCAATAACTGTTTAAATTGCAGATTTTAGGTAATCTTGTTAGAGCTCCATTAGCATATTAATCCTCGTGAAAGGGAAAGAAAGGACGGAAAGAGCAGTTGTGAGACAGATTTTCGGTTATAATACATCAGTCATAATCAGGACACTGTAAGTCCATAATTATGCTTCTATTAGTATCAGATCTCAGATCTAAACTTTTTTGAAGTGTTCTATTACTCTTATTTCTACTGAACAGGGTTTAGATGAATGGTTGGCCACCAATTCAAACAAATGAAACAGGCGTTGTCATAGAGGTTTGCTGGTGGTGATAGAGATTTACTGGTGGTGGCTTCTAGAAGTAAAGACATCATCATCTAACTTAAAAAAGTGTGGAAAAGTTTATCTAAGTGGTTATAATGCTAGAGGTGAACTAGAATATTTTTAGAAGTATATTACCAATTACATACTTCTAATTTTTCAACCCTTTGATTTATGACTATTTCACCTACTCCCACTAAACTCCAGGCATTCAAGAGCTACAAAGATTGGAAGCACGTTACGCTAGTTAATTATAAATTACCCATATGAATATAGATATGTTTCTGTAACACATGATTCTATTTTGGCGAGGTTTCGTAGACTATCCGCTGATCATATGAGCTTGTAGACAAATGCTATCTTTGTCAAAGTTTTTTAATGATAAGTTGCATTCCTTTATGTTTAGAGATTCTCTCTCTCTCTCTCTCTGTGTAACTATTAGTTAATAGTTTCCAGGTTTGACCTGCTTTTTTTGTTTTTTTTTTTTTTTTTTTTTTTTTTTTTTTTTTTCAGTTGAACAGTTGAGCCAGCTCGACAAAAAGTACTGTTAGTATTTCGTATAATATGAACAATGCTTCACAATGTAGAATGAACAGCATAGCAGCAAATAATAATATATATGCTAAGGGGGAAAAGAGAAAGGTAATAGTTCAAGTTATAGTTATATCATGCAAAATAAAGTGGAGAAGAGAAATTAAATTATTGTTGCATGCTAAATAAGGGGAAAAAGAGAAAAGAAGGAAAATATGTTATCATGAGTTCCAGTTAACTACGGTAACTTGATATATATAGTTGGTGAAAATAAATACAAAATTCTTTTAATTCAACTATGAATAATAGCATGAATAGCTTTTAGTGGCAATTATACGCCTATTTAGTCTAAAATTTAGAACAAATCATTTATTTTCCAAAGCTACAAATTTTTGGACAAAACAAAATATCTTAAGTTTTTGGCGTGAGGAGCCTTCAAAAGTAGCTTCTAAACTTCAAAAGCAAAAGTTTGAGATTGATGTTTCTACTTTTGCCACAAGGAAAAGTTGTCGAAGGAATTAATTAAAAAACATAAGTTAAAAAAAAAAGAAAGAAAAAGAAACAAGTCAATTAGCATTCCTTATAGTTTCCAACTCTTTTAATCGAGCTCTACAGAAGCTTCAGCTGTACGTGAAGATTAGAGTATTTAGTAGTCCTTCATTTTAATACATAAAAATTAGGATCCCAACTAAATACGACCAGATGATGTGATTTTTTCTACTAATTAACTACGTTGTGATCTCGCAGTATCAAATTAAAAAATTGTGCTAGGTTTGCTGATTCGGCGAGCCTATGCGGCTCTCCGTATTGGCAAAACAATATTTTTATACAAAAATTAAATACTTGTACAAAGAAGAAGGAGGAAAATAAGGACAACCCATGCAAGTCAAGTATAAAAAAAAAAAAAAACCTTGATAAGTTGAAATGAAGTTGTTAGCGTTTGCCCCAAATAGTACTCATTGTAAGCTTCTAAATTCATTTTTGAGAAAGTGTCAAACCTAATTAATTAGGTAATCCGATTAACAAATGGGAGTGTCCCACGTGACAACGACCACATTAATTAATATGATTAAAGTAACCCATCGTAATTTACACCTGAAACCATATTTTTGCAAAGGGTCTCATTCCATCTGATTTTACTCCTCCATCCAAATTAAAGGAGCAAGGTCAAATTAAAGTTCTCCTTCATATGATATATATAATTGGCTTACTTAGTATAAGATTAATGTATACAGTAGCTCTGATGTGATCATATATATGTATTTTAAACAGAACTCTCCTGAAGGTTCCAATGATACTTGATTTAATATATATTTTGCATGGTCAGTAAGATTAGGATGATGTAGGCATGACCATGAAGCGAAGTAGATCCGCGAATCACCAAATAACCCAAAAAATTTAAATACTAACATAAACTATTCACTCAAAGAAGTATAATTATCTAATCGAAAGGATTATAAAACCCTTTAGGGTTGATGATTTAGTGGACCAAAAGAGACACCTCATGCTAGATCAGTACGTCGAGGCGATTAACTACTCTAATTGCTTGAGTCAACATTGAGTTGTAAGCTACCCCATTTGGGTACGCAATACGCTCTACCGATCGCTACGATCGCGCCATGTAAGGCCTAAATCGAGCATGCAAGGGACGCGATTACGTTTACTCGTGGTGATCATGAAGAAGAAAAGGATGATCGTGAGAAAAGATGTACCTTGTTTCCATTGCGGTAGACACGGAGGCAATCGAGTACGATTATGAGCTTACTTAAATAATAATATTGTACTAATCAGCTGAGATTATGAGCGTATTAATTTATATATTCATTGCCTGCGACGGACCACACCTTGTGATCTCATGGTCTACAATGTAGACCTAAAAGTTTTTTTAATACTGATTATAGTTATATCAAGGTAAACCATTAGTCGTTGATGCGGATTTGCATCAACCTAGCTTGAGTGTTGAAATTTCCTACTACCTCATAGTACATGCATGGCATATATTTATGTAAACTTATTAGAAGAAAATTAAACTTATTAGCTGCCATTGTTGCAGGTAACCATGGACTCTCGCTACGCTTATTTCTGAGTCATTTTTTATTAAATTGTTCTTTTGGTTAAAACAACACTCTCTCTTAATTACAAGAGATCCATCGATCCTAGGTTCATTCGCCATCTAACGGCATAAATTTCTCTGCCCTAATGCGTATTCGATCTGTGGTTCACGTAATCTCTACCATGCACATTTGCAGGACAGATCATTAATTAGACTTATATTTCATGTGCAAATACATGTACAAATACGTGTCGTTACTTTAAGATGCGTTTAGCTTGATATGACATAAGATAAAGTTAATTAAAAGCAAAACCCAAAATTGGGAGGTTTATCAACTTATGACCTTTTCTATTTTTGGGGTGTGTGTATAGAAGGACCACTAGTGCATGGAGAGTTTTCACACCCACGAGACAGAGTTTTAATGAAGTATTTATTCACTTGACTATGTGACTAAATGTGTGAAATTTATGGTGCATTAAGAGCGCATGTTTCTTACAAGAAACATCTTAATTAAACAGCTGGTTTATTAATTTTCCCTTTGACATGATCTTCTTAAGCGTTCAAATATTGTCACTGTCGAGATTAACCGACCATGCATTTTTTTTGTTTACATTTAGTCTCAATTTTGAAAGATCTCTCACTCTATATATATTATATACAAATTTACGTAGTACCTCAATAATCACATGTAGAGGGGTTTTGAGGATACCACGTGTCAATAGAATAGTATAATTTTGGCTATCCAATAAATGACACTTTTTCAATATAAAATTGTGTAAAAAAAATGAATGGTTAGAGTGAAAGATAAGTTTGAAATGGAGCGCACCCATTTTGTCAATATAATATCTTAAAATACTTTGTTCTTGTAGCTTTTTTAGAGAAAATAATTACTTTATATAAAATTAGTGGAGGAGATCCTGAATTTAAAATTTTTAAGATTTTTTATGTTATTTAATTTCCTCTTATCTAATCAATTATGTATTATAGAGCTATCAAATTAAGTTTGGAAAATGCTACATGTATAGGCAGTGTACGTCATCTTACATCCTTAATTTAGGAGTTGATAAATCTCTCTAGGGTACATATATTGTCAAAATTTTGAGCCCAAATATGAGGAAAGTTCGCTAGAAAAACACAATTAATGATACATATATTGTCAAAACTGTCTAACGAGATAAATATCTCCAAAAATTCTGCTACAATTCTTTTTTTTACATTTTTTTAGATAAAGATAACTTGTTGTCACCTTCATTCATCAAATTAAATGAACTAAGCTATAAAGGTGAGACGGTCGAAGAAAGAATAAAAGCCAAAGCAAAAAAGAAAAAATAAAGAGAATAGTAAACAAAGAAATGCAAAAACTGTAGTTAACAAATTAAATTCAGCCCATAAATCCAACATTCTGCAGATGCTCTAAAGCACCAGTAATGGATCATAATTTAAACCCTATCTTCGAAAATAATACGATTCCTCTCAAGCCATGTTTTTTTTTTTTTTTTTGAGAGAAAGGTAGCACGCTACCTGCTTCGTTTATTTCTTATAGAAATAAACTTAGCTAGAAATGTGAATCAACTAGGATTCGAACTCGGGATCTCGGGTACCAACCATCAAGCCCTTTGTCACTTGCGCTAGGGACGGTCGGTTCTCAAGCCATGTTGCCCACCAATTCTGCTACGATATATTCGAAAACAAAAACTTGTGTATGAATCCAACTTATTCCAAATTAAATTTCGCCTGCATCATCCCTTTGTTAGGAATCAAAAAGTCTCCTCTATTTTTGGAAACTCTTTGTTAATTGGAGAGATATCGTACGAATTGGACCACCAACTCAATACTACCAGCCTATCTATTCTGAGTAATGGAAATTGTTTTTCCAAGATTCGTTATGAAACCGAGGGGTCGTGTACTGTAGCCGAGATTAAAATAACATGATCAGGTTACTGTTTCGGGATTAATATATTTGATTAGCAAATAAGCAAGTAAGTTAGATAATATTTAATAAAGCAAAAGAATAGATTAATATTTGACCATCCAAGTTGTTGTTGGAGTGGATGAGACAACATGCACTATCATTTTCTGAACAGTGGAATTGCATTAGCACTACGTTTATCCTTTTAATTATGGCTTAGGCCGGGCTAATTAATTGGTCTATGTGGAGTTTTTTTAAAGGTCTAGATTTGGAACGTGTAGTGTCCAAATTAATATATCTATTTTTATGTTTTAGACGAGCCAAAAATTTAAAAGCGCTTCGAATAAATCCCTCTAGTATTAGAGGAGGAGAGCTTTCGAGCATATATATTGAGATTTTTTTAAAAAAATTTTCAAAGCACGAAAGCGGTTGTGTCTGATAACATACTTTTAAATTTGACTGAAATATTGTTTGAGTAAAATTATTCAATTAATGTTTAATAAACTTAGAGCTTGTTTGCCCATTTGTTATTATGTTTTCTAGCAATAGCAAAATTTAATTATAATAGAGAGTTTGGTGAGCGAAAAATAAGCTTGTGCTATAATAAAAAACAAAAAAAAAATTAGACTCTCAAAATTAGAAGGTACAATTTAATACGCGTGGCCCCCTACATAAGAAAAATGGTCGCCATATTTTAATACGGGACTTATTCTAAGAGCACAATTCAAATAAATCTTTATCATATAATACTACAATCCAAAACAAGATCCAACTTCTAAATTAGTGTTTGCTTAGTGGGATTCGCAATCATATTTGTTTTTTTCTCACAAACTTTGCTTCCGCGATTAAGCAAAAGAGGAAAAATAAAAGAGAAATTTAATGTAAACACACACCGGGTGCTAATAATTATATATGGGTCCCAATCATAAAGAAAGAGTCTCGCGCCAAAACGTAGGGACCATGTTGGCGGGAAAGAGACAGTGGGACACGCGTCGAGCGAGTGACGTGGCAGTCCACGGGAAGATGATTGGCACTGTGGGCCCCACGTGGGGGAGCAGTGAACGGCCCAGTTCATGACACGCGTCCTCAGCTGCGTGTGTTACATCACCCTTCACGAAATTTTGCACATTTGGCTACCACTTTTCATTGATTGATAACTACGTCCCCGAAAATATACCCATATTTTATTCAAAGTGGAAAATTTGACTCCTATATATACTATAAAATAATCATTTCGCAAGAGCATGTGTTAGGAGAATTTTTATATAGAAGGAGCATTTTCAAAACTTTTCTCCCCCTTTTATTATTATTATTATTTTATTATTTTTTGCTCTTGTGTGAGAGAGAAAAAGGCATAATATTAATTGTCAACAAACATTGAATATACTGTATGTATGCAATTATCATGAAAGGCTATAAAAAGCACATGCATAAATGTATAGTACTAGCTAAATGACAGTTTAAACTAATAAGTTTAGTTTTGATGTTGATGTATAAATTTATTGAATTCGTTAATTATATATTTATTAATTTAGTGCGACTGCATTTAATAAATCTTACTTATCTGTCTAAATTGAAAAAAAAATGGATCTGTTGATATTATTTTTTATTAAATTACAATTAAAAAGCGAAGGTCTAAAGTAATCAAACCTTAGATTAATAGATGGACTAGTTAATCAAAAGCTGGCATTTTCTATTTATTTGTTCTATCTGTGGAAAGAAAACTAAAAGTGAGTGGCTACAAACCAAAATTGGTCAAACAATCAAATCAAATCAGGCCATGATGTGTCTTTCAAAAATGAGGATGGGACAAATAGTTAGTCAAAGAACAAATATAGTCACTTGGCAAAATAAAAGCAAAATGCATGTCAATGTCCACAGAAAATACAACTGTAGATTAGATGGCTTCATGAACCATGAGGGGAAATAAATTGCATCTGGAGTACTTCTCAATCTTCCAATGTAGTCTACTGTTTAGTTTGATTTTTAATATTCTGATCTTTGAATATTTGTTCCCTTACTTTTGCATCTCTTTGTAAATATCTTATATGTTCTATATTTGCAATGTAGATTTTTAAGTTGAATTGAATGGCAAATTGGCAATATCTATATATGTACATACTAGGCAAGCACAAATGGTCCAAAAATTCTGATGAAGGTCAAATTGATATATCATACCATAAGAAAGAGATAATTACATGTGAAAATATGGTATACCTAACTTTCCTGTGACGCATTTCTTTAAAAAAAAAAAAACAATTCTTATATGAAAACAAGCCCATACAAATCGTTCTTTTTTAATATTAGGATCGCTAGTTTTTGCTGTATCATTGATTTACAATTTTGCATGGCAAAAGAAAATTAGCTCAAATGACAAAATCCAAATTTTTTTTTTCTTAATTTATCTCTTCCAAATCGCAATGGCCACAAACACGAAGATGCCATAATTATTACGCGGAGATATTTCCCGCGTGCGCGCTCACGGAGCTTGTTGTTGTAGACAATCGACATGCATGCAGAGTGCGCCGTGAACGTGAGAGGGGGCCCACCACAGCGTATACGTGGCGCCCAACCACCTCATCAGCCTCATCTGAGGTCACCATGCAACGTGTCGCCTCGTGGTCAACTCCATCTAATGTGAAAACGGATAAGCCCCTTGATTTTCCCCCACTCCTCCTCCTCCTCACATTATTTCCCCTTTCACCGTTGCAACGTTGCTAAATCTACAAATCCAAAATGACTTAATTATAATCCTATAACACTCTCGTCCAAATAATATAAATTTGTTTTAAAAAAATATTATCTTCACTCGGCGTATTATTTTTTCTCAAAAAAAGTTAGTAAATCTTAGCGGTCCTCGGATAAAAGATTCTCTAGATTACAACTCTTTTTTAGTTATAGACTTAATATTTTTCTTACTATAATCTTATAATAAAAAATGCCTAGTATAAAAAGATTGTGGGATTACAAAATTTAATCCGAGGGTTTCAATCCTACTTGCTAGAGTTCAATTTTTTTTTCTTTTAGGTCTACTAATAAAAAAGTGATAAAACTAGTTAAAAAGAAAAAGTTTGGACTGCTGAATAATTAAATTATGAAATAATAAGTAAAAAGTGATTGCAGAGCTAGCATTGCTCCTCTATCTGAAACGTTTTTGTGTAATCGTTAATTATTTAGTTCCCTGGAGGGAGATAGGTCCCATTGAACCCTAAGAGAGTGAGACACGTCGCACTTGTGATAAACAAAGGACGGCACCGAATCCTTTTGACTTTCTCCCTCTCTCTCTCTCTCTCTCTCTCTCTCTCTCTCTCTCTCTCTACATAGCCACATACGTACACTTCTCCCTTCTATATATTCAACACCTCCTTTTCCCTTCGGCTTTGGGTCCCAACAATTATAAAGCCCTTTTTTGAGCTCTTCTTAGCTTGCTCTGCACCTGTAGTCCTCTTCCTTAATTACCAACTGCAAAGGGAGAAAGAAGGGAAAGAAAGAAAAAAAAAAGAAGGAAAAAAAAAGGTGGTGTGGTGGGTTTTAATTAGTTGAATGCGATGGGGAGAGCTCCATGTTGCGAGAAGAATGGTTTGAAGCGGGGGCCGTGGACGCCGGAGGAGGACCAGAAGCTCATCGAGTATATCCGGAAGCACGGCCAAGGGAATTGGCGGACACTTCCCAAGAATGCCGGTGAGTTCGCGCGATTCGTACTTTCTCCTTTTTGGCCTAGGGTTGTGGTTTTTCTTGAATTGTTGGCTTATCGTTATGTTTGCGTAATTTGTATTAGGACTCGCGAGGTGCGGGAAGAGCTGTCGGCTCCGGTGGACCAACTACCTGAGGCCCGACATCAAGCGAGGAAGGTTCTCATTTGAAGAGGAAGAGGCCATCATCCAATTACACAGTGTTTTGGGTAACAAGTAAGATAACTCCCATATATAGTTTAAACAATTCGATATGTATTTAATTAATTGTTTTCATTGTTGGAATGCATTTACTCATGAGCGTTTGTTGACTTGAAACTTTTCAGGTGGTCAGCGATAGCCGCGCGCTTGCCCGGAAGAACAGACAACGAGATCAAGAACTACTGGAACACGCACATTAGAAAGAGGCTACTGAGAATGGGAATAGATCCTGTCACTCACACCCCTCGCCTCGATCTCCTCGACCTCTCATCGCTTCTTAATCAATCCATGTACAACCCGGCTCACCAACTCGAACTCTCGAGGTTGCTCGGGCTCGAGCCACTTGTCAATTCGGAGCTCCTAAGATTAGCCACTGATCTCCTATCATCTTCTCACCATCAAAATCCTAACCTTCCTTTGGCCCAAAACCTGTCGCAGCCGAACTTTTCGCATACCCAAGTGCCAAATACAGTACTTTCCTCATTGCAACCTCAAATTCCACAAAGTTTAGCTCAAGAGGTTCCTCCCAGCGCAAACCCAAGTGCTCAATTCCTTGATGAGGCACAGCTCATGCAAGCCAATGTGGGGCAATTTACAAATGAGGCTCACAACAATATGTTAATACAAGACATGTTGGAACAAGCCAAGCTTTTGGAAATGCACCAACCTTACGATACAAGTGCTTACGATAATTGGGATCCAAGCATACTTCAACTGGTCAACAATTCCGACTCGCGAGGGTTCACCGGTTACCACAACTATAACCTCGACTCCGTCTTATCGACACCGGAATCGAGTTCGACTCCTCTAAACTCCTCATCGACGCATGTCAATAGCAGTGTTGAGGATGAGAGAGAGAGCTACTGCAGCAACATGTTCAAGCTCCAAATTCCTGGCCTTTTGGATGTTAGTGACTACATGTAAAAAATGAGATTGAGAGAGAAAGAGAGATTATGCGTGATGATTAGGTGTGTAGTCATAGCAGAGGAGAGAGAGAGAGAGAGAGAGAGAGAGAGAGAGAGAGAGAGAGAGAGAGAGGGTCCATATGGTGTCCATAGTGATGCAAGAAGAGAAATCTTTGCACAGTTTTTCTTTGCTTTCATACTCTAAGAAGTAGTACTAGATCGATGTTGCGAAGTTTATTTTTCCTCTTAATTAAGTCTTTTTTATATGTATATTACAAATTAATGCTTTGCTTTATATATGAAAGCTCTATATATCTTCCTGCAGATTACAAAGTTGTTGGCCATGTCATTATTAACCGATGCTTACATTGCCAGGTGCTATGAAAAATGGTCTAATGAGAGGTTTCTTTACCTAGCAAGCTATTTACAAAGCGTTGTTGTCTTTAATGAGGCGACACAACTCACATAAAACAAACTTACACAAGGAGAAGAAAATGGCCGGGGATTTCCACATCGGTTAGTGTCATGCTCACATGATGGGTGAGAACTTCTTAAATGGTTGAAAATGATAAAGTGCTTCTTACTTGGATCCTTCCATCTGTTCCAAAAAGTCTTTGCTGCGATGATTAATTGTGAATCTACTGCAAAAGTCAATTATATGATGCTACACGAAGTAGAACTAATTTGTAATTGTTCTAGGATTCTAATTAATTAATAATCTAACTCCTAAAGTTTGATCTCGAAGTTAATTATGTTTTAATGTTCTGTATAACAATCATCTCCTTTAAACACTAGACCACTATTAAAGAAAAAAAAGAAATCACGAGATATTAGTAGAAAAATTAAAATATCAAATCCCACACTAGCCAAATTTTAGAGACTAAATCATTAAGCCAAAACTCTCAGGACGCATGCAATCAAAATTGTGGTCAAACTTAGGTATTAAAGTCACGGTCACTTACTTTTAATATATAATCAGCTATATAGCTTGATCAAATAATATTTGATTGTGTTCTAATGATTCCTCCATAGAAAATAAAATAAGAAGAGAGTATATATATAAAGTTAATTTTAATTCTCAAAAAGAGAAACTCCACACCAATTTTTTAACTTTTTTACTGTGAAGAAACTATTAATTAAATAATTTAATAAAAGCTTCTAGAGCTTCGTTCAAAAGCAGTTTTTGATTATCCTAGGAGTGCAAAAAGATAGGAACGAGTGTGTGGTTCCCCATTTCGACTCTTTAATTTCCTTTATCACGTGCATAATATTAAATAGTCTTCGAGATAGAGGACAGGTGGTGTGTAAAGATTGCTGCGGTGGGGCCCAACGTACATTTACGTTGGACCACCCGGTCTTTGCCACGTGGTCGGCTCGCGTCTCCTTGAAGACTTTATCTCTCTCTCTCTCCCTTCAAAGATTTAAAAAGTACACATAGGATACTAGGATTACTGTTCAATACATCACGAAAATCATAAAAATTGGAGCCTTATTGGTACTCTAATTTACATTAAAAAAATCAATGCTAACTCTTCTCCAATAAATTGCTAATTAACTATATTGCAGGATAAACTTATTTAATTTGATACTAGTATCAAATTTAAACTTTTAATTTTGATGTAAATTAGAATCTCATTCCAGTATTATTGTGTAATACAAAATTTTAGATTTTTTTCTTTTTGCTTATTAGATGCTCTATAAAAATGGTTACACTTTAGAGTAGAATTAAATAAAAACCGAACCCCATCACGCTATATATATATATTTTTTTTTAATGGGGGCCAACCAATCATGCACTAATGAGTGAAACTATTTATATCTAACCTGCTCTCGTATAGACTATTTTATTTCATCTTCAAAATGGTTATTAATTCTGCAGGAAACTTACCTAAAATAGACTCAACAAAAAAATCAGGCCAAATTGATAACATGATTGTTGCCAAACTAGTCAAGCCCAAAATCGTCAGCATCAGCAAAAGACGTAGCCAAAAAGAGTGGTCGACATGGAACAGTACAAATCAACCCTCGAAGCACACATGTCGACTTATCATGAGCTGGTCTTGTAAAGGATGATGATGTGGGACTCGATCTCCACATTTCAAAGCAATATGTACTGCAACATATCCCATTATTTGACAACTAATGATAAAGCCTAGCTACTTGGCCACGCTTCTGGTGTGTACGATCCTAGCGTTTATTTGCGAAGTTGGAAGGGACTAGAGACCGACCGAGTTTGGCATGCACAGTTCATGTATACGGTCGTTCTGAATTTTGTGAAACAACCGATTATCTTAAAATCTTATACTAATATATAGAGCGCAATATTTTAGTAATTTCATATTATTCGTGTCTTAGCGCTAGTTTCGTGATAGACCTAAGACGTGAACTTAAATGCATGCACGCAGAAAAATTTGATTACTTCCGGAAGTTAAACTAACGTAATACAAATAACACGTAGATACAGAAGCAGAGATTTTGTAAACCGCGTGCTTCTCATGTATGAAGATGAATAGTTCAAAGGCAATCAACTTCTCGAATAATGTTGAACGCATCTCTTGCCGACCAGCTGATTGTTCGGTCTGTCCCCGCCGTTTTGCTGGATTTGACCAGCCGACCAAAGAAAAAGAGCAGCAATAGCAACATGCATAGATGCGGCTTCTCCTTATAGATTTTGCCACGCCCACCTCTCTTTCTCTCTCTCTAGATCTTTCTATCTCTCTCTCTCACTAGAATTTGTAAAAGGTCTCTTTTGTCTCATTTGCACTCTTCCGCTCTTAAATGATACCCAAGAAACCCAACACTGCATATACACACGCACAGATGATCGATCAGATGAGAGAGAGAACCTGAGCTTCAGGATTTCAGGATGAGGGCCCGCGCTTAATCAATGGTTTTGAGTCTCATTTTATAAAGTGGTTTTATTGCGCGAAAATGCGTTAATGTGTCCCCACAAATTAATATTTGTTATATATTGTTGAGAGTTTCATTATTGGCTGTTTTGGCCTGTTGCTGATTTAGCTGCAATTATCTCGAATAGAGTGTTTGATTAACCCAAAAGACTAAAGCTTCTGGCGTGAGGCGAAGCAAAAATAAGATTGAAGGCCCTAAGGCAAAAGCTTTGATTTATTAATAAATTACTCATCCTAATAGTATTACTCAAACAGTACTTAATCTATCAACGCGACATCTAACAACTACTATGTACCTAAAGTAGTTTGTTGTTGGTGGGGGACTTACCTTAAAGTAAGAGGTTCGAATCCCCACTAACACGCTTCGAAAAATGAAGGATTCAGGCACCAAATTTATCAGGTTTTATGCATGGTACAACTTCTACAGAGTTTTTAAGATGAGCAATAGAAAAAAATATATATATATCACACAGTATAGCCGCGAGGCCAAACAGACTCTTAGTTATGTAGAGCGTTTTCTTTTTTCTTTTTCTTTTTAATTTTTAGTGATACAAATAGCCCCCATGACTAAGAAATCCTCTCTGCATACAGTAAATGATTCTTGGCCTTGCAGCTTAGAGTTTTTACGTGTTAAGACTAATATTTGTTTAAGTTTTTTTTTTTTTACCCTTTTATTTATCCCAGATTGGGCCTTTTATAGTGAGACAAATCCTCTCTACAGTAAAAGGCCCGCAAGATACAGCAATACAAGTAGGCCCGATCTGGCCCAAAAATACCAATTACTCTTATCAGTCCATGGGCAATGGGCCGGCCCAAAAATTCCCATTACTCTTGACACTTTTAAGTGAAAGCTGTAATCAGTATATATGCAACATTTGTGTATTCTTTGCCGCTTAACTTTGAAGATAAATTTCTCTGATGCAACCTTTTTCTGAAACTTTTACGTAGACATCACAGATCAGGTCGCATCAATCTTGAAGGTTTACATGCAACATATATTCTTGGTCTTCCTACTGTCTACATATCAAGGAGGTCCCAAGTTCCCCATAACCAAGTAGTAAGCAGGTAACTTCATGAAGCATAACTCATAAAAAGGCAAAGTAGTTGTCCTGGTGATGCCATTCTCTTAATCTTTAATCGAAAGGATGAGAAATGATGCTTGCTTGTTTTCGGAAAAAATGTGATGCTTGCTTTATGATAGAGCTTAGAACAAAGAACAATGGCTATGGGGTAAAAATTCAATAGCTTAAGGTACTAATTATTCTCCCAAACCTTGGTGGCCCTTCACGAATATAGAGTACATAATGAATTTGAAGTTCCTCTCAAAAGATCCTTTCTTTCTTGCGGTGTTAAGTCAATTAGATGTAAACTGGATTCACGTATGACATGCTAAATTTGACACAACAAAGAGCTAGTGACAAATGGAAGAAACGGATGATCAATTGAAGCAGCAGAAGAGAACAGCAATGAGCAAATGGGGCCTTCTCAGATCCGCAGTTCTTTCAACATACTTTCGCGGTCGCGATCAACAGCCTCGTCTACCGCCGAATGCATTGCCACCTCCAGATACGGAAACGCTTTCCCAGCCTCAATTGTCCTCCAGAGAAGAAGAGATACAAGAGGAGCCTCATGAAAGAATCAGAGAAGAGAAAATGAAGCCAGAAGAGGAGGAGGAGTCTTCTCTACAAGCGCAGTCGCAGAAGCCTCGACGAAATCCATGGCGAGTTCTGAAAGCAGTTTTAAATGTGTTTTCACTGTACTGGAAGCGGCAGTCTTCTTCTAAACCTGCTTCTGATGGACAGACGCAGATTCCAGAAGAAAAGAGGGAGGAAAAAAAAGAAGAATTGCACCCAGAATGGCCTGAGATGGATGTGAGGCTGGAGAAGATCCTCGAAGAAGAAAGTACCAGGCTACTTAACCGTGAATTCAGTGACTTGCGTGAAATACAGAAACAATGCCTGCTGTGCTTTTCTGTGTTCGAGCCTGGTTTGAAAATCAAGAAGCAGATCATGATTTATTGGTGGATCGGGGAGAGCTTTGCCGATTCTTCACCAGATCATAAAACTGCAGAGGAAGTCGGAGAAGAATGCTTTCGACAACTCGCCAAGCTTGGTTTCATCGAGCCCATCGGCAACAGCTGCACCAGCACAATCCATGAGTGCCGAGTGCAACCTTTTGTTCACTGGATGATCAAGAAGAAGGCAAGAGAAGCTTCCTTCTGCGACTTGGATGGGAGAGGTAAGCCGCCTGCTGAACTATCTAAGTCCCCCCGTCTATGTCTAACTTCAGAAACAAAACTATCTTCGCCTTCTTCTGTTAGTGATAGCAGCTTAGGAGCAGGTAAAACCGAAAAACCGGCAGAAGTAGTGTTCAATGTTAGTAAACAAAGTTACCGCTCGCAATTGGACGAGTTCCTCAATATTAAAAGCCTAGTCGTGCTTCAGCTTGGCCGGTGGCACGGCGATGCTAAGTACCATATCGAGGTAGAAGGTTTTGAAAACTTAAATAACATTGGTCTTCTCACGAACCTCCGGTACCTCGGGTTGCAAGGCTTGTCTGGGCTGACTACCCTTCCCTCCAATATTAAAAAGCTAACAAATTTGCTTATCTTAGA
Source organism: Puya raimondii (assembly GCA_016920855.1). Lineage (NCBI taxonomy): Eukaryota > Viridiplantae > Streptophyta > Magnoliopsida > Poales > Bromeliaceae > Puya > Puya raimondii. The sequence goes on along the minus strand of JABWPP010000050.1, from coordinate 103,034,948 downwards.
TTTGAGAGGGTGCCAATACTTGGAGAAGGTGGGCAAATATGCCACTTATTTGAAAAGATTGACGCGTTTGGATTTAACGGAGTGCTACATGCTAGAGCACATTGCCAGCGGATTTGGATCCCTCCCTGAACTCCAAGTATTCAAAGGGTTCGTGTTTGGTGGATCGAGAGGCAGTAACCGATGCAGATTGAAGGAGCTAAGCAAGTTGAGGAAGTTGAGGAAACTTAGCATAAACATAACAAGCGACGCGAACATCGACGACAATGAAATGAATGTGTTGAGCAACTTTTTAAGCCTACGATCTCTTACAATAACATGGGGTGAGATACCGACAGTCGATGATTTTGCAACCAATTCCATTTTAAGGAAATGGAGGAGGCTTATGCTTCCTCCGAGTATCGAAAAGTTCGATATGCGGTGCTTCCCGTATGGAAAAATGCCGAATTGGTTAGATAAGGCTCCGAATTTAAAAAGACTATATATTAGAGGAGGAAAACTTCAGACCCTTCACCCTGAAAATGGATCGAGCGCAACCAGCATTTCGTATCGGAGCATTGAAAGATTGCGTCTAAAATATTTGGATACTTTTGACATGGAATGGTCAAAAATAAGAAATATGATGCCAAACTTAGATCGGTTAGAGCTTGTCAAGTGTGACAATCTTAAGTCGCCCCCTCCATTGGATCAGAATCACGTTTGGATTAGAGATAAAAAAGATGAGGATAGGAAGACCGTCGCTCCTAGTCCTACAACTCCAGATGATGCTTCTACATCCGCAGCTGTTCCGTCAAGTGATGCAAAACCGGCTCTTCTAGGATCTCCTACTAAAGAAGCTAGCACTGAAGCTGTTGGTGTTCCTAAAGAAAATATTACCCCAGAAACTGCTCCTGATGAAACTGCTCTGGGTGACGACGCCGCTGAAGCTGCTGCTGCTTCTGATGAAGAAATCACCGCCGAACCTGGTAAAGGTACATCTGAACCTGCTTTTCCTGTATCTCCTACTAATGAAGCTACCGCAGGAACTGCTGCTGCTTCCAAGGAAGAAACTACCACTGAACCTTCTCTTCATCGATCTCCTACCAATGAAGCTATGGCGGAAACTGTTGCTGCTTCCAAGGAGGAGAAGGAAGAAGAAGAAGAAGAAAAAGAAGAAGAAGCTCTCGCTGAAACTGCTGTTACTTCCAAGGAAGAAACTGCCAATAAACCCGATCTTCATGGATCACTTACTGCCGAAGCTATGACCGAAACTTTCGCTGCTTCCAAGGAAGAAAATATCGCCGAAACTACTCATCGTCGAACTCCTACTGATGAAACTAGCCCCAGATTTGTTGATCCTCCTGATGAAATAACAACCGCTGAACCTGCTCTTCAAGATCTTAGTGCTGCCTCAACATCAGCTGTTGCTAACCCCACAAATAACTCCAGCACCAATGCTTCTATAGAAGCTCCATCGAATCCCGGTGTAGTTCCTGCAACTTCTCCTCCTGATGCTGCTATTGTTGGTGAAGAAGGCAACCCTTGACCAACCTCACGGTGAAACTCCTGATGCAAATGCAAATTGTTCTCTGCTTTTCTTTACATTCTTCTGTTTCTGTAAATTACCGAGCTGCGTTTACTTGTGATTCACATTTCAAATAAGAACTTGAAAGTTCATATCTGTATCATCACCTATTCTTCTTAATCTTGTAATATTGACTCTGTTAAGAATACGTGCGATAGCTCGACACATTACTTACATACAACATGAAGGAACGCAAAAGTGGTTTACATTGTTATCTTTGCTGGATCCAACTTCAATGCATGATTTCGTTCAGATCCGTGATGCGCTTCCCCCTGTTATCTCCCAACCAAACAATGCATAAGAGGTCAGAAATTAAATTTGGATAAATTTGGCTTTGGCGAGTTTAGACAGAGCAATCTGTTTCCAAACTTTGCTCAAAAGAGACAAAAATGGGCATACAAAATCCACTTTGGCCGGAAATCACCTCTCGCATATACAATGGTTTTTAAGATGTTCCGCAATGTGTTATGTAGACTTACAGAACACTGCACCTGATTGAATTCTATTACTGTCACATCTGACATACACTGATTATTACAAGTTGATGAATGGAAGAACAGCAAAGAAGCTGTAAATGAATAATCAGTAGTAAAATCTCACATATACTATGATTATTATAAATTGATTGAGCAACCCTTCACAATAAAAAAAAGGGGGATTAAAGAGGAGTAATTATGAAGAGGAAGACTCTGCCCAGAGCAATAAGCTCATTGAAGCGAACTTTTTATTTGAAATAAGAAACTTGCCTGCAATTATTCCGAGCATCTCTATATTCAGACCCAGAGAATTCATCATCGTATATATATATTTGCCACATATTAATCATCAACACTTGTTTGAGTTGACACAATGAGAAGATTTATTCACTCTCAACATATAGAAATGTTACATGAAAAATTAATTTAATGAGACATATGGAGATATAACTATTATGAGAGTACATGGATCTGCAAGAATTGGCAATTCGAGATGGTCAATAAGAGAGAAGTAAACTTCGACTACGTAGATTTCTTGAGAAGCTTCTCCTTCTGCTTTGCCAGAGGATTGAGAAATTTGATTTCAGTTTAAGAAATGGAAAAATCTTCTAAAAAGTTTTTTGGTTTGCAAATGCTTTCTAGCAGATCCAATTTATCTGGGAATTAGATTTGGATGATGTTGATGATGATCCTTTGTTTTCATTGTTTGCTAGTAATCAGTTATTCCCCCTCCTCAGAATTAAGTATACACAAAGAAAGAATCATACATTACTTGAAATATGAAGAAGAATCACATTCTTTTTCCTTTTTCTTCTTTCTCACTTTTTTTTTGTTTCCTTCTTCAAATGATCTGTCTTTTTTACTTTAATTATTATTCCTACATGCATATTTCTCTTTACCTACTTAACAAGGAACTGCTTTCAGAATGGTCACCTTTGCTGCTTATTTAACTAACTTGCAGTATATATTTAACCTGCTAATCTCAAGCAACTAGACTATAATACCTGATCCACTCTCTATAGCAGCTACCTCTTTTTTTTTTCAGTTGGAACCAAGAATGTCCCTGGAAGATGTGGTCTCCCTCGCCGACGAAATCTCTGAAGTCCTCGAGAAGGAGAAAAACACAAAGTTTCCATACAAGGAGAAGTTTGATGAGATCAACATGAAGCTTATCGAGATCCGCCCAAAGATATCCGCAAGCCTCCCGCCAGATCAAACTGATAAGTTGCGAGATGTGTTGCACGACCTCAACAGTATTCTCACAGAATGCCTAGAATTATCGAACCAGCAGCAGAATGTTAAGAAAAGCTTGGTGAGTGCCTTTTCTTGTTGCATGCCGGTCCATCTAAGCAATAAGCTAAGCAAAGTAGATACTACACTGCAAGCCATACTGCCTGGTATTGAACAACAGGTAATTGGAAGCCCTGATCCTAGTTCTCAAAAGGAAGATGGTGTAGGTGATGATTATGAATGGACTTGCAGTTACGTAGACGAGAGTATGTTATACGGGGATAAAAATGAAGCCAAAGAAATCGTTGATGCACTCGTTAAAGACGAGGATTTTAACGCGGTCGGAATTGTTGGCTCGTACGGCAGCGGGAAGACCAATTTAGCTAGGAAGGTCTTTATTGATGAGAAAGTGAAGGATGAGTTCCCTCTCAGGCTCTGGGTGTGTGTCGGACCAGGCTGCGAAAAACATGAGCTCCTATATAGGATGCTAGACAACCTCGGCCTAGAAACCGACGAAGTTGAAGAAATTGTTAACAACTCGAAGGCATATAAGGACTCAAACGACAAAGATTCAGCAAAAATAGGTGTGTGAATTTTTGCAGCTTTTTACAACAATTTGTTTACGCTCATCTATATATCTATACCATGCATCCTTTTGCGCCAATACTCTGTAAATGTTGGCAGCAGCTTTAGCATGTAAGGGATATCGTTTACACATAAATTTGCTTACTCAATTAGAAAGGTATACATGCAAAAATAGTTGTTCCTCTTCATGTTTGTTACTAGTTAATTTCCTTGCACCTTTTTTTTTTTTTTTTTTTCTTCAGGTGTTTTGGTCTTCATCCTTCACTGGCAACTATCTGAGGTGAAGTACCTGATAGTGTTTGATGATGTGCGGTTCCCTACCGGCGACGCTGAGTGGTACAGGAACTTAGGATCCAAACCGCCAATGGATAAAGTGTGGGACGACCGTCTTGGTTACGGCCTGCCGAAGGGAAACGGCAGTGCGGTTATCGTCACGTGCAGGAATGAAGAAGACGTGAGGACAATGGTCGAGACTGGTTTAGTATATAGACCAAAAGGACTCGGAGAAAAGGAAGGTTGGGACCTCTTCAAACGAGCATTCGATGAAGCGAAGAAGAACTCGAACGTACCTGTCGAGGAGGGGCTTGAGAAGAAGTTGGAGGAGATGAAGAAGGAGATTGTGGATAAGTGCCTCGGCTTTCCTGCTGCACTCATGGCAGCTGGACGTGGATTAGCTACTCAGCAAAATCCGTGTGTTGATTAGTGCATTACTATTACACTCTTCTGCTTGTTTGATTGTATGATTTGGCGTATGTATGCCAATGTGTGTGCATTTTAATTTCTTCTCTTTGCTCAAGGTATTTGATTGTACCCCTTTTTTTTCTTTTTGGTGTTTAAGGCATGCATGCTGTATGTTTGGATTGCGCCTGGTAATGATGTTATTGTTTGATCTTCTCTTCTCTCCTACTATCAAATTAAGTGCCTATAAGCAGCTGCTTCAAATTTTCATAATGTTATATATATGAGTAAATTTTTATAGATTCAAAACGTGGATTTAAAATAAATAAGAGTAAGTCAAACAATACTAGGAGTATCATAGAATTCGAACCGGGAACCTGGTGTTTGGTATCATGTTTAAATAATATAAACCAACCATTACTCCTCTTAACTAGCGATAGCATCGAACACACATTATTGAATATGCTGGCAACAATATGGCAGTTAATTGAGAAGTCTCACATCTCACAAGGATTCTCGAGTGTGGGACAATGGCGATGGTGGAGGATGATGGTCGCATAAGAGCAGATAGAGCTCGCCGGAAGGAGAAAGAGAAGGAGACAGTTCAGGCGAAGGGGAAGGAGAAGATTCAGTTTCGGAAGGAGTTGGAGAAGGAGGCGATACGCGGCAGGAATGAGCTGAAGACGACACTCTGCAGAAAAGGGAAAGAGAAGGTAGAACCTTATCGCAGGGAAGCAAATCGGGTCGGCGAGACGTGCTCCTATCCCTCGGGTCTTGCTCCTGTCCTGGAGAGGAAGTCTCTTTGGCTCAATCGCAAACCCGGAATCAGCATTAAGTCCGCCAACTATCACCATAGTTCGAATGACAAGAGCTGCACTTCCTCCAAGAAGGTACGCTGGGCGGATTCCGCGGGAATCGCCTTAACTCAGGTAGCCTCCCACCGTATTGATGATTCTACAGCCTTGGGTTCTAGCTCTGCAAGCAATCCTTGGACCAAGGTACAATACAAGGAGAAGAGACTACAAGCTCCAATTCTTAGGAAAACCTACAGAGACGCTCTCCTGTCCCCTGCTTCCAACCCAAGCTTTCGCACCCCCCGGGCATCTCACCCTCACCAAACTTCAAAATTTGAAAAGTTCTCCTTCAAGGGAAGATGTTTTAGGTGCTTAGCAAGAGATCACAGAGCCTCCCTTTGCCGCGACCCTATAAGGTGTGCTCGGTGTTTCCAAGTGGGACACATTGCCCGCTTTTGCATGAATCGTCTGCCAACGAGTATCTACCGAGCCATTCGGGCTCGTCCGGCTTACTTGAGCGCATTTGTGCCCCTCACCGAAGACTTCTTCGCTCGCCAAAATCGGCGCCGAAACGCAATCATTGTTGATGTGGTGCCCCCGGCGAACCTCGGTCACTTCCCCCAAGAAACAATTGCAATCGGACTAGCAAACCGTTTTGGTGGCTATCCGAATGATTTTCTGGTGGCACGCTACAGCGAACGGGACTACGCTATCTTCCTTCCGGAGTGGGTCCAAAGCGAGCAGCTCATTAATCGGGAATCAATCAGCCTGGGGGAGATCATGTTAAGGTGCTTCGCCTGGGACCCCAACAGTGGTGCTCGTCGATCCCATATCCCCTACAAGGTATGGATTCGGTTGGGCAGCCTACCCTACGAGTGTTGGTCCTCACGCACGGTGGCGGCTCTAGTCAGCGGATTCAGCAGATTCCTCAGAGCGGACGAGTTCAGCACTCGCATGGCCGATCTCTCTGGGTACCGATGCCAAGTGGCTGTCAACCACCTTTCCGACATCCCAGAGAACCTGGAAATCTTTTTTGGCGACTTCTCCTTGTCCGTTCCGATTCAAATCGAAAGGTGGGCCCGCGAAGGCGACACTCGAAGCGGCAACCCTCCTCCCCCCTCTTACGAGAGAGCGGATCATCATGATCCAGAAGAGCGATCCTTCCATGCCGTTCGCCGCAACCTTGACGCTGGTAGAGGGAGGTGCTCGACGGACGAAAATGCTCCCAACCAAATTGACTCCTGGGACTCATCTGAAATCAGAGTCAGAAGGCGTACTACTAACCCTCGCGACTCCCCGTCGCCGCCCGAGCCTGCTGCGCCGGAGCGAACAAAATACGCCGGCGCCCCTCCTCGCGACCCCCCGTCGTCGCCCGAGTCTGTTGCGCCGGAGCTGACAATGAACGCCGCCGTCCCTCCTGCCGGCGGAACTCATACGGGTCGGTCAACTTCTGTCTCGAAGTTCCCGAAACATCACCTTTCCTCTTCTGTGTTTCTTGACCCAGACGCTGCGCTTAGTACGAGAAGGACTGGGGATCTCAACCCCGGTCTAGCGCTCGGGCCTGTCCCCGCTGTTACTCCTTTGCCTATTGTCTCTTTGCCTAGGGCCAATCTTGCTAATGGTTGGGATCTGAACCCACCTAATGGACACAATGGAGGAAAGTGCTGGCTTTACGAGGCCAAGAAAAGTTGCTGGATATTTATTAAGGGCAGCCTTTCTCCTTCCTCGGGCCCCACGTTCTCTGACTCAGCTTGGGAAATCGGATCCCCAAATATGCGAGCTGATCCTTTGGATCTTAAGTGGGCAATTTCTCTTCAAGCGACGGGCTCAGGCCATGTTGGGCTTTGGATCAACCTTGGGCCCACCTCCAGAATCTGCTTGTCTCTCAACTGGAGCCCAGAACACTTCGCATGGCGTCCAATTAGAGACCTAAGTATGGGCCCGCATTCGGCCTACTCTGAAGGGGAGCGTACGCAAGCTTTTGGACCACCCGATTTTCCTCATAATTTGATGATTAATATGGAAGAGTCGTACTCTATGTTGCATCCTTCTCCCGGGGGAAACGAAATCGACACCCCCGATTCACCTCGTGCTAGCCCTCGACTATGCAACCAAGCGATGGGATCCGCTTTGGAGAGAGCGATGTCCAGGAAAGCCAGACTCCGCGAGGGGTTTTCGTTGGAATCCGCAAGCAAATCTCGCAGACTATCCGTTATGAAAATCAAGGAAAAGAGCGCCCTGTGCGGGATTAGTCTCTCTACGGATGAAGCTAAGAAGCTTCAGCGTTTCCTGTGGAATGAAGCCTAGCTGCGTGTTTCCCCAGGCTAGTGTGTGCGATGTGTGTTGGGTGTTTTTTGTCCATGTCTACGTTTAGCATCCTCAGTTGGAATGTTCGAGGTCTCAACGACCCTCGAAAAAAATGTCTTGTGAAGTCTATAGTGTCTAGATTCCGCAATGCTGTTGTGTGTTTGCAGGAATCTAAAGTAGATTCTGTTTCGTGTTCCTTCCTCCGGTCTTGCTGTGGTTCAAATTTTAACAAATGCCATTTTCTTCCGGTGTCGGGGGCATCTGGAGGCATAATCACTTGTTGGAATTCTAGTTGTTTTACCTGCAGTGAGGTCCTGGTGCGAAACTACTCGATTACTCTCCTACTTAACCACCGAGTAAGCGGAAAGACTTTCTACCTTACGAACGTCTATGGGCCGTCAACCTGGGATGGAAAAGAAGATTTCTGTTTGGAACTCCTCTCTCTCAAAAACATCTGCGCCAATAATTGGGTTTTATGCGGGGACTTCAACTTAACTAAGAACCAATCCGAGCGAAAGGGTAGTAGTTGGAGTAGAAAAGTCATGGTTTTATTCTCGGACCTCATCAACGCTTTACAAGTACTAGATCTACCTCTGGCTAATCAAGCCTTCACCTGGTCGAATATGCAACGCGAGCCCACCTTGGCTAAGCTCGACAGGTTTCTCGTCTCCACTGAATGGGATCTTTCTTTCCCAAATTGCAAGGTTAAAGCGCTACCCCGGATCACGTCTGACCATACGCCGATACTCCTATCCACGGGGATCCAACCCGTGCCTAGAAGATTTCGGTTCGAGGCGGTCTGGCTAACTAGACACGATTTCCTCCAAAAAGTGCCCCTCTGGTGGAACGAAGTATCTGCTAAGAACTCGGCTATTCTTACTCTAACCGCTAAACTAAGGCACTGCCGAGCCAGAATTAAGGAATGGTGTAAAGAAAACTTCTACAATATTACAAACTTGAAGAGGCATCTGACGACGGAACTGCAAGAAATTGACAACCTGGAGGAACGTCAAGACCTAGCCCAGGAGTTGTTGGATAAGAGGATTGAACTCAAGCGGAAACTACAGCAAATTATTGGGGACGAAGAAATTCTATGGAAAACCAGAGCCAAAGAACGCTGGCTTAAGGAAGGTGACGGCAACACTAAATTCTTCCACGCGGTGGCTAACGGTCGAAATCGTGCTAACACGATTGAAGTAATTCTGGACAATGGTAAGGAAATATCCAACGAAGAACACAAGAGATCCTACTTCTTCAACAAATTTAAACAGTTATTTGGCCGACAGGATGATAGACCATGGCACTGTGGAGATTGGAGTGATCTATACCAGACAAATAGAGTGCTCAACCCTGATCTCCTTACGTCTCATTTCTCTATGGAGGAAATCAAGAACGCAACGTTCCAACTAGCTGGTGACAAGGCACCGGGCCCTGACGGATTCCCGCTAACCTTCTACCAAACCTTTTGGGAAACTATCAAGGAAGATATTTTCAATCTTTTCATCGATCTACAAGAGGACCGCCTCTTTACAGGCCCGATTGATTACTCCTTCGTGTGCCTAATTCCTAAAAAAGAAGGAGCCTGTAGAGTAAATGACTTTCGCCCGATCAGCCTCTTAAACGGGCTACAAAAAATTATATCTAAAGTACTATCCATCAGGCTGGCCATGGTGATGCCTTCCATCATCGCACCCTCTCAATCGGCTTTCCTAAAAGATCGTCTCTTGGCAGATTCTTTCGTCACAGCTAGTGAAATTACTGCTTGGTGCGCCAAAACTGGACAGGAGTGCGCATGTATCAAGGCAGATCTTGAAAAAGCTTTCGACAATGTTAGGTGGTCCTTCATGAAAAATATTATGAGATGGCTAGGTTTTAGCGACAAATGGTGGGCATGGATTGAACAATGTGTCTGTAACGCTAAAATTGCTATCTTGGTAAACGGGACTCAAACTAAGTGGTTGAAATCTAGAAATGGTCTTAGACAAGGAGACCCCCTCTCCCCTTTTCTCTTCTTGTTGGTGGCTGATTGCCTTTCGAGGCTGACCGAATCGGCCAAGCGAAACAACCTTCTTCGCGGAGTTGGCCCGTCGGAAAGCAGCCAAACTGTCCTTATCCAATATGCCGATGACACAATCTTCTTTTGCAAACCTAGGAAAAAGATCTTGAGAAACATCTGGTTCATTTGGAAGATCTTCGAGTGGGCATCGGGACTCAGGATAAACAAAGACAAGTCTGAACTTTACTACCTGGGAAATAAACCAAACAAAGCTGGTAGACTGGCCGACATTCTGGGATGTAAAGTTGGAAACCTTCCAATCCGCTACTTGGGTTTGCCTCTTTCCCCCAAACCTCTAAGAAAGGAGGATTGGTCCACTATCATTAACCGTGTTGAAAACAGAATCGAAGGTTGGAAAGCGAAGCTACTTTCCCAAGGGGGAAGACTCACTTTAGTTAACTCTGTTCTTACTAATCTGCCACTACACTTCTTCTCCATTTTCAAAGCTCCAAAATGGGTCATCCATCGGATCGAAACATTAAGAAGAGCCTTCTTCTAGAAAGGTAGATCTAAAGTAAACGGAGGGGCATGCCTGGTAAACTGGAATATTGTATGTAAAAGCAAGCAGGAAGGAGGTTTAGGAGTTAAGGATCTGGAGTCATTGAACTTGGCGCTATTAACCAAATGGTGGTGGCGATTATTCAACGAACCAAACACGCCTTGGAATAATCTGATTAAATCTATTTACTATACCAGGCGAACGCCACTTCACGAAGGAAGAACCTTCGTACCTCACTCACAATGGTGGAAAAGTGTGCTATCCTGCCGAGACATCTTTAAATGCGGTTTAATCTACAAACTTGGAGATGGCAGGGACATTAGGTTCTGGTCTGACATTTGGATAGGCGAGAGCTCCTTAAGCACACAGTTCCCGGATATTTTTGACCTTGTGACGAACAAGGATGCACGGGTGTCTAACTGCTGGAATGCTAAAGGATGGAGATGGCGTTACATTTGTCACGGCTTCGCTACGGGTCAGCAAGCAGATAGACGTAGTCGACTCACGGAGATGAAGAACACACTACAATTAGCGCAGCCTCTCAACAGGCCGGACCTCGTCAGCTGGCGCTGGACCTCGAATCAACAGTTCTCGGTCAAATCTCAATACTCGTTTCTCATGGACACTGGGATGCGAGATTCCACAATGAAATCTATTTGGAGATTGAAAATACCGATAAAAATCAAAGTATTCATCTGGCTTCTACTCCGAAAGAGAATTCTCACAGCCGATAGACTACACAAACGTGGGTGGCGCGAGGAGCAGCTTTGCGTTTTCTGTGCCTTAGGCATAGAAAACTGCAACCACCTTTTCCGCAATTGTGTTCTGGTTCGATACTTACTTCTAATTATTGCGGATGGAACCGAGTTACTTACAGAGCCTACAGAGGAGGTTCTAAGTCTCTGGAATATGACAATAGGCCTCGCTGACGCCAAAAAGAGATATAAAGGCCTAACGCTTCTCGCTGCCGTATGGTGGGTTGTTTGGACTGAAAGGAACAACATTATATTCAGAGCGACATACACCACCCCCTACCAGATGATCGAACGGATCAATTCACTGTTGCGCGATTGGATTGATTATTGTTGACGATTAGTCGTTGATTTTTGTTTTTTATTTCTATTTTTATTTTTATTTTTATTTTTATTTTTATTTTTATTTTTATTTTTATTTTTCTTACCTGCTTTTGTTGCTCTCTTTTCTCTCGTTTTTTGCACCTTCTTTTCCAGGAGGCCCTGGCTGCTTCCACCTTGTATGCTTAATTCATCTCTCTTATTGAATGAAGCGGGTAGCTTGCTACTTTTTCTCAAAAAAAAAAAAGCATCGAACACACATTGTGTTCACTCCACTCAATCATCCCAATCCAATGTCTTCGGCTTTCGCGCTCCGAACCCACCACCACTTCTCCTTCTCCTTCCCTCCTATCCCCTCCCCTCGTCGCCTCCTCCCCACCAAACCCTACCTCTTCTCCGCCCTCTCCTCCAACCTTACCATAACCCTAGCCGCAGATCCCGCTCCGTCCTTCCACTACGGCCCCTCGCTCCGCCACGGCCGTAGGCCGCCGCCGCCGCCGCCCGCCGACGAGGGCGGCGCCGCCATTGACAGGTCGAGCTTCACCAGCTCCTTCGACGTCGCCGCGCTCCGCGTCCCCGCCGCCGAGTGCTCCGCCCTCGAGGCCCGCCTCCGCGGCCACCTCCTCAACTGGCCCCGCGTCCGCAACGTCGCCCGGGTCGCCGGCGACGACGTCGAGCCCGAGCTCAGGAGGATGCTGAGGGGCCCCGCCGAGGGGGACGGCGGGGCGCGGCTCGAGTCCCTGGCTCGGCGGGCGCAGGACGGATCCCACATCGGCGGCGGCGGCGGCGGCGGGGGCGGGGGCGGGGAGGAGGAGCCGTTGGCGCTGAGCCCGGCGCTGTATAGGGAGAAGCTCGCGAAGGAGTTCAATTGCCGAGGGTTCCTGAAGTTCCGGAACCTCGCGAAGATCTCGCGCCCGAAGAAGAAGAAGGAGAAGGAGAGGAAGAAGGAGGAGAGCAGAGAAGGGCTTAAAGAGAGAGCTGGAAAGAACGAGTTCTCTGCGATCGAGGTGGTTAGCAATGGCGACGAGGAGGAGGAGGAGGATATGAGGGGTTTGTTAGGAGATGAGTTCGGAGGGAGGAGATGGAGAGGGCCAACCAGGTTACTGCTGCTGGACGAGCGGCATGCGAACAAAGCGGCGGAAGAGCTTCCGGAGGCCGTCAAGGTGGCTTCTTTGTTGCTCTGTGAGTTAGCTTTTTTCGTTTGAGCTTAATCAAGTAGGCAGAATCTCCATGTGCTTTTCGTTGGAATGCTCTATGTTGAAATTCGTTAGAAATTGCGGACTGTAAAAATATATTGGAGCATGTAGATAAACCTTATAACTTCATCTTTTTATGTACTCTTTGGGGCTGGTATAATTTAGATGTTAACTAACCAATGACAGAAGCATCAGGGTAAACATTTCATTGACCAAAAACTCTATCTTGGTTGGAAACTGACAAATTGTTGCTGTAACAGAACAATCCCTCTTGTTCCGTTCGGCACCATGTTTAACTTCTGCCTTATTGTTTCACTTAATTTTGATGATTCAATACAACATAAATTGTTAAGGTGATTTTTTCTTTTTCCCCTTTCTTTTGACCCCCTCCAGGCTGTTTTATGTGGTGATAGTAAGCAAATCAGGCCTTCAGTGTATGAGCTTGTAAGATGCCGGCTGACCTTATTTTACGACTATTGGCAGATGAATGAGGTATCGTCAGGCGTTGCTTACATTTGCATTATTTATACGACATCTAGGATTTCACCTCATCTTATGGTTTCCATGAACTTTTCTGTTTTAATATAGGTCTCTTATATTGTTTCTGACACTTGAGTTCTTTCTTGTAGCTCTTGGAGGCTTTGCTTCCTGAGGGGATGATTGTTCCAACAGGTTTTGAAACAGTTGGACACATTGCACACTTGAACCTGAGAGATGAGCATTTGCCTTACAAGAAGCTTATTGCTCAGGTGCGACATAATTGCATCCAAGTTTTTACTCCTTGTGCTTTCTTTTTCTCCTCCTCAATTACATATATCCTTATACTAGTATTATTTTGTGTACCATTTAGGTGGTGTTGGATAAAAACAAGCCAAAGATACAAACAGTTGTTAACAAGATTGATGCTATTCAAAATGATTACAGAACAATGGAGCTTGAAGTACTGGCTGGTAACCATTCTCTGGTTACTATAGTCATTGAGAATGGAATTCGTTTTCAAGTTGATCTTGCAACAGTGTAGGTTATTCTTTCCTCAGCATTTTAGACAATAGTAGACAACGCATTCTACATAGTCTGAACCATTTTCTTATGCGGAGCCATTGGCAGTTTATTTGACATTGCAGTGCTTTCATGCAACATGGTGTGGGTTTATTAGTTTTTATTTTTTGAGACAACACATTGTATTTGACGGTTGATCTTGCCAGTGTTATTCCATATGTTTTTTAATAGTTGCTCTTTTGCTTTAAGCCAACTTTCAGTTGCTCTTTTACTTGGCTTTTCATTCTTTTATTTGGAATCCTGACACTTCGCTCTTTAATTTGGATTAGATTTTGACTGGCTATTCTATTTCGAATCTTGATTCCATGCAGATATTGGAATTCTAGGTTGGCAACTGAAAGGCACAGGCTTGTTAACAGTTTCACGAGTTCCGATGTTGTTTGTAAGTTTATACTTGTCTTTTTACTTCCCTGAGATATTTGTTGCTTAAATTGTAGGCTGCTTAGATTACTATTGTGAGATAAGGTAGTCCATTTTCTGTAGTCATTATGCTTTATTAAAACTTGTAGATGCTTACTCACTGAACTACCTATCTTATTCGTGTTCACTGAGATAGCCCCCCCCCCAGCTACTTGAGACAGACAAATCAGTTGAGCAATAGCCTTCCTTCTATTGCAGATCCTATTGGGCTTTCTCGTGTATGGGACAAAATGATTGAACATGTTCGAACCTGATCATCTGATATTTTGTACAGGTGATGTTTTCTCTGGTGTTGGTCCTATTGCTATCTCTGCTGCCAGAAAAGTCAAGCATGTATATGCAAATGACCTGAATCCAAATGCTGTGGAATATTTGGAGAGAAACATTGTTCTTAACAGGAGGCTTGAGAGGAAAATTGAGGTATGATGGTTCCTAACAATTAGATCGGATTCTCTTCTCTTTTTTTTTTTTTCTTCTCCCTCTGCCATGATAAAAAAGGTTTCTTATATAGCCTTATCCAATATATTCTTCTCCAATAAAAAAGATTAATATTTGTTTCACTCGTTCAGTTACAACTTTTTATGAATCTTAAAAAATTCTTCATGTAACATTGAAGAACTTTTTGCCTTTTCTTCTTTCTTCAACATTTCCAACCTATTGTGTTGCCAAGTCCCTTTGTGTTTTTCTGTTTCTCCTTTCAGTGCTTTTTCTTTAAAGCAAAGATGAAATCTGAGGTTAATTTATTGTTTTCCTAGATAATAGTAATCAAAACACTGTTAGATAAACTAACACTATTTATTCCCTACGGACCAGGTTTTTAACATGGATGGCAGAAGGTTCATCGGTGCTATATTTGCTAGTCAACGACCTTATGCTGTCACACAAGTGGTCATGAATTTGCCAAATAATGCTGCAGAGTTTCTAGGTTTGTTGTTAGTGTGGAAGTTACAACATCATGCGTTCGAAAGCTCCCCTTTGTGAATTGTAACTGATTTCATTATTCGGAGCTTCTAGGCAGTTCGTTTTCTTTCTCAAGTGTGCCCTTAAATGCTCAAACTTCTTTTTCCTTTCTTTTGGGTCTTCATAACATTGTTCTGTTGTGAGCTATACAACTTAAGGCATCTGCATAACTGCCATTTGGGTTCTACTAAATGTCTTGCTCTGTGACATTCTAGGGGACATTCTAAGTTGCATGAGGCATTAATTTTCGTAATGAAATTGTTCTATGTAGATGTGTTCAGAGGTATCTTCAGGAATAGAATGAGGGATGATAACTGCACTCTGCCGAAGATTCATGTCTATGGTTTCTCCAAGGCCCAGAATCCTGAATACGACTTTCGTGAGGTCTGCCATGATAAAACTCTTTCTTTCACTTCTGCATCGATCTGTGTTTAATTGATTTTTCTTTCCCCAAAACACTGCAGCGTATAAACATGGCATTGTGTGATATACTGAAGGATGTCGAACTGCATAGAGTTCGGCTCGTCGCTCCTGGAAAATGGATGCTGTGCGCTTCATTTACCTTACCACGAGCTGTTGCATTTGCGAAACAACCAAACAAGAACTTAGTGTGATCTGCTAAATTTTCTTCAATTACCCTACCACAAGCATTTCTTTTCTTGTTGCTCCTATCTGAGTACGCATAACTGTATATATTTCAGATCAATGAATTGATGTCCAACTTTATTTTAACTTTTAATTGAGAAAAATGTTGTAACTTAACATGAGGGAGGAACGGCTCAACGGTAGCGAATCTTGAGCACAAAACATAGTTGTTCAATTTTTCTGTGTGGGACTGTTGTGTTGTTTGCTTGTAAAGTTCAGTTGTTGGAGTAATGACTACTTCACGAGATTATTACAGTAATTATCAGAGTAATTGTTGTAGCTGTAAAGAGTCTAGTTACTCTACACATTCATTTTCAGCATGATTTATTATTATGTATTATATAAGATTATAATTAACTAATATTGGATGCGTATCTCAGTTGAGATACAACCAATCTTTGGGGTAGGGTGGTCTCTCTCCGTACGTTACACTTCAATACCAAATATGGGGCCCTCAAAAAAGCCTGCTATAGTAGTCCCCATTTTCAGTATAATCCTCTTTTTTTGGTAATTAACTGCTCCTTTTTGTTTCTTTCTTTTCCTTCCCCTCCTATTCATGTTTTTTTTACATTCTCTCTCTCTCTCTCTCTGGTCCCCACTCTCTCTCTCTCTCTAGCTTAATATAATTTTCATAAAATGGGAAGCACAGTGTACTGGGAAGGCCTGGAAGCAAACAAAAGGCTTCTCTCTTGCTTCTCACTATAGACAACAAGTTTTTTTTTTGTTCCTTTTACTATTCCCTCTCTCTCTATAGAACACTATTTACAAAGATGCCACTGTTCATTTGAAGCAGTTACTTGACCCTAAAACCGACCGTCCCTAGTGTAAGTGGCAAAAGACTTGGTGGTTGGTATCCGAGGTTCCGAGTTCGAATCCTAGTTGATTCATATTTTTAGCTAAATTTATTTCTAAACGAAATAAAATAAAACGAGTAGAGTGCTACCTTTCTCAAAAGAAAAAAAAAGAGTTACTTGACCCTAAAGTTTTAGGAAATTTCAATTCAGTTTCTAATCTTTCCACATAATCAGCAGGCTGATTAGTTTATGTAACTTACATGATCTCTTAGTAGCACATCTTCTTCCTTTGATTCCATTTATTTTGTGACTAATCTCCTATCCATCATAAGAGGGCACAAAGGACCAGTAATTTTCTACTTAACTCATTTTCCTTTTTTGTTTCTTCTTTTGGGTAGTAAATAATAAACAAGGACGACAGTTGGCACAAAACTCAAAAGGCTGCAGCAGTAAAGAGAGAAAGAAAGAGTCTGTGAATGTCTCAGTTCCCTCTCTGCTACTCTCTTTCTCTCTCTCTCTTCATCTCTCCCTTTTTCTCTCTCTAAGGCTACAAAAAACAACAACAACAACAACAACAAGTAGTAGTAGTAGTACCCAATCATTCCCTGCAGGGTGGAGATCCTTCTACCCAGCCCTAGTGTATCCTCTATGCCTGGCCCTAATGTGGGAAAACAAATTCAACCCATATAATTTTTTAAAAATGCAATAAAATGCTAGAACTATTTAACAAGTAAGCGAATTTAATACTACCCAATGGGCCAAATATTTCTCCTTTTTTTTTTTTTTTCTTTTTCTTTTCGGTTAGTACTTCGTGAACATTAGTTTGAGTGGAGTCCCTAATGAACAAAAAGATTTTGACATTTGGGGAATCTCTGGGGATATTTTGGCGACGCGTAGCAATGTCCTCTATTTTAATTGGCGTTCGCATGGATCGGGGTGGGGCGTGTAGGCGGATCCTAGCCGTCGCCTTCGTCGGCCGCCACTATCCGTACCCGAAATCATCGCCTCCTCCTGCAGCCTTGCTACGCTACTCCCTCTCTTTCCATACACATGATATGATTTTTACAGCTTCCTCGTACGCGGCGTCCTCTCATTGGTGGCCATTCCAACCCCGTCCACGTCACCACGTAGGGGACCACCCTCTTCCTCTTCATCTCCCTCTACTCCGTCCCCACACCCAAATCGTGCCCCGGATTCGGTTCTCTCTCCATCGTACGTGTCGTTCTCCTATTGGCCATCCACAATGGGACCCACAATTCCTCGCTGAAGGTAAAAATGGTGAAAGATATAAATTCCCAAACTACTTGATAGATAATAATACGATCTTATGTTGAGATGGCCTATTTGCAGTTTATTGATTGATATGATATACTAATCTCCAAACTACGTAAATAAGATAAGATAAGATATATTGAGAAAGGAATATAGGTGTATTTCCATTTAATTGATTGAAAAACAAATAAAATAATTTTTATTTTTTATTAGAATTAACCAAATTAACATATTATTAAATAAGAAATGCAATTATATAATTGATTTTTTAAAAATATATATATAATTTTACTATTTAAACCTAATTAAAATGACTATAAATTAACCTTTTTAACTAAACCTAAATTATAGACGTTTATTTACGATTTTTTTAATAAAAGCAGCAGTGAAATTAATTATTGCTAAGTAGAGGCCCACCTATTGGTAACAAAATCTCAGTGGGAGTAGCCCTATCTTACCGTTTATAGAAACTCCCATCATATCTAAGTCTCGATCTATAGCCCCACCTCTCGTTCATTCCATGACCCTATGTAACCCTACGCATCTCCTAACCCCTCATTCTTCATCCTACGGCTATAATAATAACATAACACTCCCTATCAATCCACCTCTCTCTCTCTCTCTCTCTCTCTCTACTCTTCTCTTTGGGAGATGGTCAAAGATCCCAGAAAATACTTCCCTGCACGCGGTTTACAAAGCATAATATTTCATATACATGGGAACATTTTATGTTAGATATTATTGATTAATTTGTTAAAATTAAATTCAACTAGAGGACGTAGTTATTATTATCAAATATTAATGAAGGATATAATATATATAAGTTGAGGGATTATTGTCCCAAAGATGCCCTGATGGATTTTGAACACAGATCATGAAATAGACGGCCGAGATTAAAGGATTTTGAGGTAGAGATCTTATCATGCAAAGGGACAAAGGGGAGTAGGGAGGAGAGAGAAAAAGAGACGTACACACAAAAGGCAGGGGGCAGGGGGCAGGGGGTGTATGCGGCAGGCGAGCTCCGACCACGCCCGCCACGGGCCAGTCCGTACGAGCAGCCTCCATGACACGTGTCAGGTGTAGTGGCGGGGACCACACTGCCCTCCCCCCTCTCCGAAAGAATATTACAATGATCGCGGTGCATAGTTACACTGGTACACCGTTCGTCATCTACGGTCCATTACACAACAACCGTCGATCTCTACGGTCCATTTAGTTTTAGTCGGTGCATAGGGTCCAAGAAATAATTTCTCCTCTTCAGCTACTGTGCTACACTACACTCTCTCCTCTCCCCGCTCATCTTCCAACGCGGTTATATTATATATTTTAACTCTCTCTCACTCTCCCTCACTATAAATCATTCCCCACTCCCTTCTCTCTCTCTCTCTCTCTCACACACAGAGAGACAACAATGGCGACGGCGTTCCTACTCTGGTCCTCCTCCGCCTCCGCAGGGGACGCCGACGCCACGCCGCCGCCGGAGACGAAGCCGCCGGCGACGAAGCAGAAGCCGCGCAGGGCTCCGAAGCCCTCAGCCCCGAAGCGGCCGCCGCAGCGCGGGCTCGGCGTCGCCCAGCTCGAGCGCCTCCGCCTCCAGGAGCGGTGGAAGACGACGACCGAGTCCGACCCCTCGTCCCCTCGCGAGATCCACCCCACCCCCCTCCTCCACCTCCCCGTCCCCTTCCCCGGCTCCTCGCCCCACCCTCCTCCTCCGCCACCCGCCGCGGTGTGCTACCTCCATCGCAGCAGCTTCTCGGCGAATCTCGGCCTCGGATTGGCCCCCTCCGCTCAATCCCTGATCCACGATCACTTCCCCGCCGATCGGTGGAGGATCGCCTCCCCCGAGCCCCTATTCCACCTCCCAGAGCCCCCTTCAAACCAAAAGTTCGCGACGACGATGCAGTGCTTCTCCGATCAGTGCGAGTTCTGCGCTAGGGTACGTTACCACTCCCTCTTCTCGAAGCTAGCTCCCATCGTCTAGGGTTTCGTCTCTCTCTCTCTCTCTCTCTGATCGGATCTGTTGTGGCATGCGACGGTCGATCCCCGCTAGAAGAAGCGCCTATTCGGCGAGAATCCGATGCTCAGCGGAATCAGCGGCGTCGATTACCTCGAGATGGACCTCGCCGCCGCCGTGGCCGTTGATCAGGTGCGCCGTACACCCCTCCCTTCCCAATCCAACCGCACATACGTATACGTACGTGATACGACCTCTTCTTCACCTCGATCATAAGTTCATAACCAAAACTGATTCCAATGCAGGAAGGATGCGGCGCCGGATCCCACGAGAGGAAGAGAAAGCCGGCGACGGAGAGGGAGGCGATCAAGGAGTTCGACTTCTTCCCCGTGAGACGCGGAGATTCGGAGCTCGGCGATCGGACGGTGGGTAATGCATCCTCTTCCTCTTCGGCCGCTTCTCCCGGCGTTCTCGACCTTTCTCTTAAGCTCTCCTTCTAAACACAAGAATTTCCTCACACTTTCAAATCCTTTTTCTCGCTTTTGTTTGATCTTTCGCGTTCGAATTTTAAATTCCCCAAAACTGTTTGTAGTATTCCGTTTTCTCCGACCAAAATCTCTTTAAGCTTAATCTCGTGCTATCTTACACTAATTACTATAATTGTTGAGGGATAGGGCAATGATAGATATTAATTAATTAATTAATGAGTATTTAGTGTACATGTTCCTTAATTAGCATGGGGACTTTGGTGACAATTTGGTAATTAATTAAGGAGAATCTAATGGGCACTTAATCCCTCCCCGTTTTCCTAATTAATATCCTTGGTATCCGGATACTTTCGAGTATACATACAGGGGGAGAGAGGTTTCAGGCTTTTTGCTGTGAGTTTCTGAGCATGTAGCGGTTTTTGTTATAGAGCGTTACAGTTGTTTGTTAATGTGGTCCAAGTTTGAATGGGTCCCTTGACATATATTTATATATATGTGCGTAAATAAATAAATATACAAGCAGGATCACGTTGTGATCTTCCTTATATAGGACCTAGATATCAAATGATATGTCTATCAAAGAAAGGGTCGGAAGCTTCGTCGCCTCATGCATTGGGCAAATATAGTGGGCCAATGAGCAATTGACACCTGTAACTTCTCCGTAAAGCATATTCCTTTCCGAGCAAGTCTAAGTTTACGCCTCAACAGTTTTCACTTTTGACTTGTTTTATTAGTTTTTTTCTCTATAAAATCTAATTTAATTTTTTGTGAACCTTGGAATGAAAGAATTGTAAGACTACACGTATAAGTAGGTGTACATGTAGCATTTTTCTTTCTCTTCTCACTCGGAGAGCTCGTCACAATCATGCTAACAATACTAAATGAGTAATAATGTAGAAGCTCTAAATCGGTGTTTCTGCTTTAGCACGAGTTTGATATTCTTGGAGCCTGGTGGGCCTGTGTTGCGGAGTGTAATTGCGTCACAATTCCGCCAAATGTAGTGCTAATGCAGAGGGAGCTTGTAGTTAGCACTGCGGGCCGCTCCACTCGTCCACCGGGCCTCAGGTATCAAATTGTCTTTTAGCTTGTGGGATACGGACTTCTTTTTTGAGAGAGAATTTGTAATATACTACCGCTGCTTTTTTTTTTTTTTTTTGGTTGAGAAATGAACTAAATTGAAAATTTAAAACAATTATACTTCGAATTCAAAAACTCATATACCAACTATCAAGCTTTTTGTCATTTGCATTAGGCACAGTCGGTATACTGTGCCTAATTTGCAGGATTGGTACAATTAAAAAATTTGGATCGGCTTTGTAACCCAATTAAAGATACGTAAAGGAGCCTGAAACCGAGTCTGGAGCCTACGGGTCTGGAGCGGTCTCAGGATTCTGTTTATGCATTCTGCACTGCCCCAATTTAACCATGCACGTAGTTAGTAAGAAGAAATCAGGAGATGTAGAAACCAGGAGATGAGATGCTATGGATGAACGTGAACGGGACGCTTCCCTGATTTTGAGTTCCCGACATTTTGCAAGTTAGATGTATGCGGAATTTCGAACATTCTGGTTACGGTTCGCTTTTCTCTGGAGTTACATATTTCAGCACGGAGGTTTTCAGCCTGACATAAATTTGAACTGATCTCACGACAAAGTTAATTTATTCAACAGTTGTTCAGTAAAGCAACATTCACAAATGAAAGCAGTTAAATCGTCAGCTTCAAACGAGTAACGTCAACAAAAGAAAACATTGAAAAAAGACTCGCCAGAGTGGTTAGCATATCCATCAATTCAATTGAATATACAATATCATCATAACCACGAATACATAGTAGATATGACCTTATGCTGTAAAGAATTTACATATGGAGACCTAAATCAGAGCAAACCATGGCATACGCCTACAGCTATAAATGTAAGGTTACAACTTACAACATGGGGAGGGCAAATTTGTTCCCCCACTATCTGACCATAACGTGTTAGAATCTTCCTACAGCCGATGGCCGATCCTCATAGATCTTGCACAAGTTGGGCTGTCGCAACCAGGGGGTTTGATTGCCTAGCGTCCCCGTTCCACGAATGCTCGCTTGTATTTGATGCTCTCTCCATGCTACACAACTCTGGATATCGAATTGGAAGAAGCGATGGTTTGATTCCCTCGCCACCAATTCCGCTTCCTAAGCATATGGTGTCGCCCCTCCCGTGCCATACGCCACACTGAACGTTGTTCATCTCCAACGTTCTCGACTCCTGCTTAATCAAATCTAACCCTCAGTTTAATTCATATTACGAATTTAACACTACACAAGTTTAATCAAAGCCTTGAGAGTTTGGTTACTTGGTAATTACCTGACATAAGGTGCAGCAGGGGCAGATAAGATGGTTAACACAGTCATCTACAGAACTGTCACTGCCCTGGAAATAAATAATTGGTAATTGAACTATAAGCACAAATATCCCATAACAACTAAAATTTTCAACAGACCGAAAACAACCATTACTACGTTTTACAATCTCAAAACAGCATTGAAGCCCAGCGGTTAATCTGCATTATCCCTGATTTTCAAGGGAAAAACACAGTATAACTTGGAAAAGATAACTAACTCCAAAAAGACAAACTAAACATTAAGTTATAGAAGTCCTTATTGAAGAATTAAAAAAACGAATCAGCTGTAAAAAAGATGATAATATGGGAAACCGATTCTTACCCTGATATTGAACTGCTTCCTCATCCTAGTTCGAAAATAACCCAAATAAACTCCGATTAAGAAGGCCGAACCAACTCCTGTATATACAAATACATGCCACTTCGTGATACCGAAAGCAATGAGGCTGAATAGAGTAAGTGCTCTAATCATAAAATATACAGTTCCCTGCAAAAAGGAAAGAAATGGTTTCATGTTAGAACTCAAACAAACCGGCTAATATAGCTTAAGGTACTAGAAAAGTTATCATTTGATCAAATATACATTTGTATGAATAGCGATAATTTAAATAATAGCTGTTAACTCATTTAAAAAAATGCAAGTTCTGCACTAAGTTAACATGATAGTAAAATGCAAATTTTAAATTGCAGCAACTAAAATGTAGGGTAAACTTAAGATTGGGGAGAGGGTGCGGGACTTGCTTTTGTAATTAAACCTAAATTTAATTTTGATGCTCTTTCCTTTTCCAAATGCAGTAACAACCTAAAAGTTCATAAGAATTTCAAAGAGAAAGGAAATGCAGAGGAGAAACTGAAGATGATCATTCTCTTTTTCTCATTCTGGATGGCATGCTGGTCATTTCAAAGATGTTCAGGATGCGTAAGTACAAAAGTTGTACCACCTTTACCATTCTACATGCTAATCCATAATTGAACCTAAAAGTAATGCCACAAAAGTGGATGATACTAGTACACATGACCTACATAGTCTCTGAGCTCACCTGGAGAAAACAAGATCCCAGATTGGCTCTTCGCATGTTCTTCCCAAATCTATAACATGGGCAACTGCAAAAATTATAGACCAATTAAGCACCCAATCAAGCCACTTTGATCCAAAGTGTAATCTTATATTCTCATAAAAAATCATACAATTTTGCAATTGAAACCCCAAATTCATCTCAAAATCCAAAACATTACACTCTTTGATCGAAATCGAGTACATAAGCAACAAAACTATGGATCTAAACACGGCGATTCAGAGAGAGAGAGAGAGAGAGAGAGAGGGAGCTCGTACCACGCGGCCTCGATCGCGATCCGGCGATCCTCGAAGCAATCGAGGACGTCCCCTTCCCACATCCGCTGCACGCCGCCGTAGTCGCCCCCATCCTCTTCCTCCTCCTCCTCCGCCGCCGCGGTACCCTTCGCCCTCCGCTCCGCCGAGAACCCCTGCGCCTGTAGCGCCACCGTGGCGCAGAGCATGTCGAAGTCCACCACCGCCATTCCCTCCTCCACCTCCTTCTCCTCCTCCGCTCCGATCCCCATTCCCCCTCTCTCCGCCATCTATCTCCTCTTCTAGGGTTAGGGTTGGGGTTTCGGGTTACTCCGCTTATGATGGTGGGAGAGATATAATTGCGTCCGCATAGTATAATAATGGAGATGGAGATATACATGAGAGGGAAACGGGGAGGATGGTGGAGAGGGTGGTTGGCGCACGAAATTATTGGTGGGGACCACCGCACACTCCCGACGCTCTCTTTTGACTCCCCCGTGCCACCGCTGTTGTCGGCGGATATCGTGCCACGTGTCGCTTCATCACGATTTCGGCGGCCCCGGTTTGTCGGGCGCATTATGTGTCTTTTTTTCTTTTTTTTCCCCTCCCAATCCGCACAAGGATGAGGTGTCCACCACGTAGTATCTCTCCAAAATTAGCAGCAGCGTGATCTTGCGCCGCGACCGTTGGATTGTCGATCGCGGTGTGATTGGAGGGGCACGATCGTCATCGGACGATCCAAATATTTTTTATTTCCATTTTTTTAATTTTTTTTAATAAATCGGGAATAAGTACTGAATTAGATGCGATGTAGCGTGCCACGCCACCATTATTTGGAAAAAGGATAAGAAGAAGCTGCCTCGGACTTAAAGAGGGCAATGATGAGGAAAGCCCGACTTCGCGAGGGAACCGGCCTAAGCAAAGCGGCTCGTGTCATGTCCACCAGGAAAATCACTGAAAAGGCTCTCCTTTGCGGCGTCAATCTCTCAACCACCGAGGCCATGGCTCTCCAACAGCTCATGTCTGTTGACACTTAGTCTCACAGTTCTCTTTGACCGCCTATCAGTCTGTGTTTTCACATTTCCAATGCTTAGTATTCTCAGCTGGAATGTAAGAGGTCTTAACGACCCACGTAAACGATGTCTTGTTAAATCCGTAGTTTCCAAACTGCATCATGCTGTTGTTTGCCTCCAAGAAACTAAGGTGGAGTCTATTTCGCGTTCGTTTCTCCGCTCGTGTTGTGGGTCTGGCTTCGACAAATGCCAACTCCTACCAGCCGCCGGAGCTTCTGGTGGCCTTTTAACATGCTGGAATTCTAATCTTTTTGGTTGTAACGGAGTGATAGTGAGAAACTACTCCCTCACCCTTTTTCTGGTTCACTTGCCTAGCGGAAAGCCTTTCTTCCTAACGAACGTTTATGGGCCTCCGACCTGGAATGGAAAAAATGATTTCTGTTCGGAACTCTTAGCTCTTAAGGATATCTGCTCTAATAACTGGGTTATTTGTGGAGATTTTAACATCACAAAATGTCAATCGGAGAGAAAAGGACTCCCCTGGAGTAGGAAAGTAATGAATATGTTCTCGGAACTCATCAACACCTTGGGCGTAATCGATCTACCCATGACTAACCAATCCTTCACTTGGTCGAATTTGCAACATTCACCCTCTCTAGCAAAGCTC
Source organism: Puya raimondii (assembly GCA_016920855.1). Taxonomy (NCBI): domain Eukaryota; kingdom Viridiplantae; phylum Streptophyta; class Magnoliopsida; order Poales; family Bromeliaceae; genus Puya; species Puya raimondii. Next base: position 103,009,527 of record JABWPP010000050.1, on the reverse strand, counting down.
GACAGATTTCTCATCTCCACGGAATGGGATCTGTCCTTCCCCCTCTGCAAAGTCAAAGCTCTACCCAGAATTACTTCAGATCACACACCGATTCTACTTTTTACGGACAACCGAACGACACCGCAGAAATTTCGATTTGAGACAGTTTGGCTGAGAAAAGAGGACTTTCGGCTTAGAGTTCCTATTTGGTGGAATGAAATCACCGCGAAAAACTCGGCCGTTCTTACTATAACCGCTAAACTACGACACTGTCGCGTCCGAATTAAGGAATGGTGCAAGACAAATTTCTACAGCATAACCCGATCTAAGTTACTTCTGCAAGAAGAGCTTCATAAAATCGACCTCCTCGAAGAATCTCATGTCCTCACGCAAGTGTTACAGGACAAACGGACGGAGATTAAGATGCAATTACAATTAATTCTAGAAGAGGAAGAGATTCTCTGGAAGACCAGGGCAAAACAGCGATGGCTTAAGGAAGGAGATAGTAACACTAAGTTCTTCCATGCAGTAGCTAACGGGCGTAGACGCTGCAACACGATCGAATCCTTAGAGGACGAGAATGGCCAAATGATATCAAACGACGTGCACAAAAGAGCCTACTTCCTTCACAAGTTCACCAATCTGTTTGGGCAACAAGCGGTGGGCTCTGAACTGCACGGGGACTGGAGTGCACTTTATCAAACTAGTAGACTTTCCTCCCCCGAACTTCTTACCTCACCGTTCACTCTAGAGGAGATAAAAAATGCAACCTTCCAACTAGGAGGAGACAAGGCCCCGGGGCCAGACGGCTTTCCGCTTATTTTCTTTCAGACTTTCTGGGATACAATCAAAGAGGATATCTTCAAAGTCTTCATCGAACTACAGGAGGACAGGCTCTCCACCGAACCGACTGATTACTCGTTTGTCTGCCTCATCCCTAAAAGAGAAGGAGCTTGCAGGTTCAATGACTTTCGACCAATAAGCCTCATAAACGGAATTCAAAAAATAATCTCCAAAGTTCTTGCTAATAGGCTTTCCCAAGTCATCTCATCCATCATCCTGCCAACGCAGTCGGCCTTCCTCCAAGGTCGTCTTCTTGCAGACTCATTCGTCACCGCTTGCGAGCTAGTTGCGTGGTGTACTAAAATAGGAAATGAGTGTGTAAGTATCAAGGCAGACTTTGAAAAAGCTTTCGACAACGTCAGGTGGTCTTTCCTTAAGAATATAATGACGTGGCTTGGTTTCAACGACAAATGGTGGTCCTGGGTCGAGCAGTGCATCAGCAACGCCAAAGTTGCAATCCTAGTGAACGAGACACCGACAAAATGGATAAAAATGAAAAGGGGACTTAGACAAGGGGATCCTCTATCCCCTATCTATTCCTCCTTGTGGCCGACTGTCTTGCTAGATTAATAGAGGTAGCCAAAGGGAACTCGCTCTTGCGTGGAATCGGCCCTTCCGTAGATAGTGAAACATCCCTCATTCAATATGCCGATGACACAATCTTCTTCTGCGAGCCAAGAAAGAGCTTCATGCGAAATCTCCGATTTATTTGGCAATTATTTGAGTGGGCGTCCGGGCTGAGAATTAACAAAGAAAAGTCTGAATTATGTTACTTGGGAGAAAATCCATATAAAGCAACCAGGCTTGCCTCTATTCTGTGCTGCAAAGTAGGCACTCTCCCTTTCCGGTACCTCGGACTGCCACTCCATAATAAGCTTCTAAGAAAAGCGGACTGGTCTCTGATCATCAGCCGAATTAATATGAGAATTGAAGGTTGGAAGGCAAAGCTCCTTTCTCAAGGGGGGAGACTCACCCTCGTCAACTCGGTCCTCACCAACCTGCCACTCTTTTTCTTTTCCATTTTTAAGGCGCCAAAGTGGGTTATACAACGCATTGAAGCTCTTCGGAGAGCCTTCTTTTGGAACGGGTGCTCCAAAGTCACAGGGGGATCTTGTCTCGTAAGCTGGAAAATTGTCTGCAGGAGTAAAAAAGAAGGAGGGCTTGGAATCAAGGACATGGAATCGATGAATACAGCTCTTTTAGCAAAATGGTGGTGGAGATTCTTCAACGACCCTAATGCACAATAGATCAAGCTGGTAAGAACATTGTACTACAGAAGGAGAAGGCCTTTACTTGAGGGAAGTTCATTCGTGCCCTTCTCACAGTGGTGGAGAAGTGTGCTGCGATGTAGAGAAGTCTTCAAATGCGGCGCAGCCTTTAAGTTGGGAGACGGCAAAGTTATCAGATTGTGGTATGACATTTGGCTGGGAGAAACACCTCTCAGTACACAGTTCCCGGAGCTTCTTAACATACTACGGAACAAGAAGGTTACGGTGGCACATTGCTGGAACCAAAACGGTTGGAGATGGCGCCTTATCTGTCGTCGAGTTGCAACATCCCACTCGGCCCTGAGCCGTGCGCAATACTCTTCGCTTCAGAGCTTACTACAACACATAAGCCCGAACTCCAGACCGGACTCGATAAGCTGGCGTTGGACTACAAACCAACAATTTACCGTCAATTCCCTATACCGCTTCTTAACTGACAGCGGAATGACTGACTCTTCTAGTCACCATATCTGGAGACTGAAAATTCCTACTAAAACCAAAATCTTCATCTGGTTACTGCTTCGGAAGAGGCTCCTAACTGTTGACCGACTGCACAAACGGGGCTTGCAAGTGGACCAACACTGCGTCTTTTGCGCGATCAACATGGAAAACTGCGACCATCTTTTCAGTCAGTGTGTTTTTGTTCGTTTCCTCCTCCTAAGCGCGGAAGGCTGGAGCATTTACGCAGAGCAACCGAACGATGTTGTAGGGCTTTGGAGAGAGGTTTCTAACTACCAAGACGCTAGAAAGAGAGCAAAATGCTTAACCCGTTTGTCGGCTATCTGGTGGGTCGTCTGGACTGACAGGAATAATTTTATTTTCAACAATAAATCCACCCTACCTTCAGTCTCGTTGGGCCGCGCCAACCGCCTGCTGTCCGAGTGGATTGACCTCTCCGCCCGACCTTGATTCTTTCCTCTTATATGGTCTAACCTGACCATCTCGTCTCCTTCTTTTTCTTCCTTTCTCCTTTTCTCAGTTTGTAATCTTTTTTTCGGAAGCCCTGGCTGCTTTCACCATGTAAGCTTAGTTCATTTCGCCTAATGAATGAAGCAGGTAGCTCGCTACCTTTTTCTCAAAAAACAAAAGAAAAAAGAAGAAAATGGTTCGGATATTATCCGAACATATTCGTTTTCATATTCGATAATATCCGAATCCGAAAAAAAATATTCAGATCCGTTCGGATATAGATATAGATATAATTTTAGAGAGTTAATTTTTTCGGATATCAAAAAAAAATGGATATGAATGTGGATATCCGGACTTTTAGTATTATTATTTTTATATTTTTTATATTTTTGAATCTGTCTGGCCTAATTTTTCTATCTGGTTCGTCCAAATCCTTTTCCTCCATAGTCGAGTTTTTTTTTTTTTTCTATTCTAATTATTGTCAATCAAAATACGGAGGGATGATTAATACATGTTATGAAAAAATAAGGTGACTTTTTATGTTATTTGTTTATTTTATAATAAGTTATATATTAAAATTACATATTTTATATGTGAAGAAATAAAGTTAGGAAATAAACGAAAAAAATATTATAATTCTCATTTATTATATATGTGCATATTAATGTATATTATTATCCGAATAATATCCGGATACATATCCGATCCATATTCGAATCTAAAAAATTATTTGATCATATCCGAATCCGTTTTTAGCGGATATGGTAATAAAAATTTAGCATCCGACATATATCCGTATCCGAAAAAAATAATGAATGTAAATATAATTTTATCAAATATTCGACCATATCCGATCTGTTTTCACCCCTAAGCTGTCGTGGACATGATTAACTGCGACGCTTCCGTTATATATTATTATCTGTTGGAAGATATTGCCAAATAGATAATGGATATCATGTACTTTGTTTGGTACTCATTTTCCATCAAAAAATTTATAGAGTAAGTCTCTAATACATGACCGTTTTAAAATTTCAATATTGTAATAAGTGATGACCAATAAATTTGATGATCTCACACAATAGACTATTGGAACAAAATTAAATGAGACGCGACTGGATATCCACCATTGAGGCCCAGCAGTTATTCACTGGCTAGATCGTTCGAGTTCGAGTTCGGCAAATAATGTGTAACGATCTAGGCCAGTGTGTCGAGATTCACGCCGGGTCAAATGAATGGTTAACTGCGTCCACATTACATTTCATTGACCCCTATCTCAATCGATTTGTATCCGTTCTATTATTGACTGAATAAAGCATATACTGTTAAGCTTAATGCCGAACCATTTTTTACGTACGGTAACTATATTTTGGATAACACAGTATTATAGATAGTTTATAATTCTCTTCGTTCCAAGAGATTCTAAACTTAATTCTCAAATCCTCTATATTATAAGGTTTTGGGTTGTTAAAGTTAAGAGGAGCAAATATTTGAGCAGAACTCATCCACACTATTAATAAAAGGTCCATTTTTTTGCACTAATTTTATCATTTTTTATTTTTTAAATATTAAAATTTTTAAAATGATTGTCTAAACCCTTGCATTATGAACAGTAAAATTTTTATCTATTTTTTTGTATGTGTAAATAGCATTTTTTAAAAGATATTTTTAGAGTCCCCATGCGAGAAAGACGGGCACTTCCCCTGTAGAAAAGTAAAAGAGTCGCCAAAGAGAGTCTATCAGTTGACTTGGACGAAGCTGCATACGAGCCCACCAATAGAATTCAAACTTTAGTGTGCTCCACAAATTTTGCACATGAACCAAACAAGTGAAGGCGCATACATATCTTAACAGATACAAACATGCTCGAAAACTTGGATCTTTTTATCATCTTTGTTTGAGGTTGCTGCATGCACAGTTTTGTTCTGCAAATAAATCACCAGATTCTCTCGAAGAGACCTCCGATGAACTCCGAAGAGCCCAAGCTGCTGTTTCTCCTCGCTCCCGTATTTGTTTTCTGCTGTTGCAACCTCCGTGCCGTCGCCGCACGTGACAACTTCACCGCCGGCAATCCTCTCACCGGTAACCAGACTATCGTCTCCGAAAACGGAGATTTCGAGCTGAGTTTCGATGCGCCAGGTTATTTCTACGAAACTGTCCCTGCCATTTGGTCCAGGAAATATAATCTAGAGGTCCCAGTTTGGTCTGCATATATAGACAGCACCGTGGTCACCACCAATAATTTGCAGCTAAGTATCTCCGATGATGGTAATCTAATCCTCCTCTCCAAAGATGGCAGTTTAATTTGGTCGACCAACGTGACATCACCGGCGGCGAGTAATTCGACAGTTGCAGTCCTCCTAGACAGCGGAAACCTCGTTCTGCGGGACGGACTTAACTCTTCAAATGTGTTGTGGCAGAGCTTTGATCACCCATCTGATACTTGGTTCCCAGGAGCACCACTTGGGTTCGACCGGTCCACCGGGAATCACATCTTCTTAACTTCATTTGTTGTCGATCTCTCCTACTACTTTTCAGTTGATGTAGAGACAGTTGGGAGTCCCCGATTCGTGCTACAACAGAACGGACCCGGTGAGTATGATCACTCTGTCCAGCATTTAGTTGTTCCTACCGTGATAGATATTCATCAAGATAGCCAAAAAGGCACTTTCACTTTCCATGGCAGAGATGGCTACACTATTATTGTTTTGGATTATAATGGGATTTGCAGTTACACATGTTCAGAGGATTCCTTGGTGGGGTGCTTGTTTCAGAATTATCCCTTTTCTCCCTGTGGTGTCGGTTTCTACTGTGGGCCTTTTGGAATCTGTGATAGAACAAGCATGCAATGCATATGCCCAGAGGGGTTTTCACCGACTAATGCACAATCTTGGGGAGGAGGAGATTACAGCAGTGGATGTCGTAGAGTCATCCCTCTGAGTTGTAAGAACGAGAATTCGGGCTATAGCAGTTTTTTTTTTGAGAAATTACCTGATAATCCTCAAAGTTTCCATGCCAATGATTATCAGGAATGTGAGTCTGCCTGCACAAGTAATTGTTCTTGCACCGCTTACTCTTTTCAGTTCGACTGCAAGTTGTGGCATGGAGATTTGATCAATTCGACCCAATACGATTATTGCCCAGATTGCTCGCCAATTAACATACGAGTGGAAATAGATTCAAAGAGAAGACATAAGCATCCAGAGCGGTCGCTTATAGGACTGACCGTAGGTGTAGTATTAGGGACTGCGACTGTCTTGGCTATCGGTTTGATCGTTACTTGGAGATGCAAGAAAAGATCGCGCACTGCAGAGCCAATTTATACGGAGAGTTTTCGAGTGTTTTCCTACTCTGATCTGAAGAGTGCTACCGAGAATTTCTCAAAGAAGCTGGGCCAAGGGAGCTTCGGAAGTGTTTTCATGGGGACCTTGCGTGATTCAACGCTTGTGGCCGTGAAGAAACTCGAAGGACTTAGGCAGGGGGAGAAGCAATTCAGAGCAGAGGTGATCACGGTCGGTATGATTCAGCATATTAACATAGTTCGCCTTCTTGGTTTTTGTGCGGAAGGAACTAGAAGATTGCTCGTCTACGAGTACATGCCAAACGGCTCTTTAGACTCTCACTTATTTTCAAAAACTTCCGATATCTTAGATTGGAATCAACGATACAGAATAGCAATTGGAATTGCAAGAGGTTTAGCTTATCTCCATGAGAAATGCAAGGACTTCATCATACATTGTGACATTAAACCGGAAAACATACTCTTGAATGAGAATTTATGTCCAAGAATCGCAGATTTCGGCATGGCAAAGCTCTTCACTAGAGACGGAAGCCGGGTCCTGACAACTATGAGGGGGACAATAGGATATCTCGCGCCGGAGTGGATATCGGGGCTAGCTATCACGCACAAGGCCGATGTTTATAGCTTCGGGATGATGCTTTTCGAGATAATTTCTGGCAGGAGAAACACGGAGAGGTCAGAAGACGGAACATATGTGTATTTTCCTACTTGGGCGGCGGCGAAAATCCGTGAAGGCGAGGTCTCATGCTTGTTAGACAACAAGTTGAATGGTGAAGCTAGCATTGAAGAGGTGGATAGAGCATGTAAAGTTGCTTGTTGGTGCATTCAAGAGCTTGAAAGCAGTAGGCCATCCATGGGACTAGTCGTTCAGATGCTAGAGGGGGTTCAAGAGGTCAATATGCCTCCTATACCTGCATACCTATGTAATTTTGTGTACGATGAGAATGGCTCAATTGATACTCAGGTTTATGTGCAATGTTCCGATGATCTGATGAGTGATTCCTTCACCGAGTAAGGATTAAAATAGGTCTTCATGAGAATGGCTCAATTAATACTCTTTCTTCTTTTTTTTTCCTCAATGAAGATTTTTTATTTTTAGGTAAAGACTCACGTTCAACTGAATATGTTATGGTGGATGATGATTTCAATTTGTGTAATAAATCTCTTGCGCTTTTTTTTTTTTTCCTGTTTGTTAAACTATTTTATTGTATTATATCTAAAGTTCTGCAGAATTCTATGTGTAAAAGAAACGTTTTAGTATTCTCACATTATTTAGCTGTAGTGTTGTTTGTATTGTTTTGGTGATTCCAAATCTAGTCATTGAGGCTTCATGTTTATATATGTGGACGTGTGGGTTCCAGCACGCAATGTCTCTTCCAAATTAGCGGCATTGTAATTGGACGAACCAGATTTTCATTTGATTTTTTATTTTTTTTTTAATATTAAAGTTGGAACCAGAGGATCAGGGGGAACAATGTAGCATGGCATTTACGCCACCATTATTAGGAAAGAATATTAGAAACAAACAACGTAGACAAGATTGTCGCTCGAGCGGTTCCATTAATTATCCATTATATAGAAGATATTCTCCAAGGACACATCGTTAGAAACGGTCTCGTTACGGTCTAATTAACTATTCATTTTGAGCAATACTTTAATACTCCGTTCTAATCTTAGTCTCTTATTTTTAATTAATAAAGGATTAAAATTTATGCGTTAAAAAAGATAATCTACTATTGCACAAGCAGTACAGATCACTATGTAGTAAATCTATAATTTTTTTGAAAAAAAAATATTAAAAAATTAAAGAGGCAATAATGGAAAGCTTTGCATACTGCTCTCGAATCGTGGAGAGAACGATTTTTTAAATTGATTACCGATTTTGAAGGCCGACTTTAATAATAATTAGTAATTTATAATTTAAAGTTAATTTTTAAACATCAAAACTTCATGTTTAAATAGTTAACAAAACTTATTTTTTAACTATAATATAAATAAAATCTAAATTTATAATTTAAATTTGATCAAATATTTTTGAAATTTAATGCTGTTTTTCAATATTAAATTAACAATTTCAATTTACTTTAAAACGTAGAAATTTTTTATTTAAATAAATAATAAAACTTTATAAATACAGTATAACTTAAATTACAATTTAAAAGAGATTAATATTTTCGAACTTTCATGTTAGTTTAATATTGAATTAACAATTTGAATTGAAATGTATTACTCATTTAAATATAAATTTTTCTTTCTGAAATTTAAATTTAATTTATACAATTATAAATATAAAGTTTAAACTCAAGTTAAATTTTAAATTCAAATTTATTAAGATTTATCACTTATCAAATTAGTCATTATCAAATTTGGTAAGTAACAAAATTAAATTAGGAAATTAAGATTTTTTTGGATATTATCAAATTTGGTAATTGGCTAATACATATTTTCAAATATTCTCTTTACGATTGATCGGTAACTTGTTGAGCAGGTCACCATTGTGTAAAAGTCAATCTTAACCTCAAAAATTAAATGACCAGATTTAAATTAGTCGGTGTACTGAAGCATTTCTCATTTATTTTTTATTTAAAATTTAAATACATAATAAACGGCGTATTATTTGTCTGAACTTTGCTATTCACATCACCGATGATATTATTAAGCTTATTTTTGAATTATTTTCCATCAAATCGATTTTTTAAATAACATACTAAATGTCTAGGGGTCAGAATTGGAAATGACCAATAGGGTAAGCGTGTGGAAAAAATGCACTAACCCATAATTCCTAAAGACTAGGATCAGCGTAACTAAGTAACAGAATAACAAATAAGCAACAATATATTAACACTACGCAATACTTGGTCACAAGGCAACTCACGTGCTGGTGTTGTTTTATTCAATAGTCATACCATTCTCCCCGGGCAGCCTCGTATTGGAAGCTGGACTATGTTCTCCGAAAACTCAACTTATGTGCTCGGCTTCTTCACCCCAGGTGAGTCCAACAAATACTATCTCAGCACTGGAAGCAATACCACAGTGTGGATGGCAAACAGAGAAAATCCAATCTCAAATTTATCCGCATCGAATTTAAGTATCTCCGTTAATGGTAATCTAGTTCTCACTGAATTCGGTAATTTGATTTGTTGACCAATTTGCCATCTCCGCTAGCGAATAATTCTGCTGTCGCAGTTCTGCTAGACGTTGGAAATCTTGTTGTGAGAGATATATAATGGAGTAAGCCCTCCAAAATTGCTACGGCAGAGCTTTGATCACCCAACCAATACATGGCTTGCCGGTGTGCCGCTTGGGTTCGATCGGATCGCCGGGAACAACATCTTCTTGACCTCTTGGAGGGATCAAGACGATCCCAGCCGCGGGATGTACTCACTTGAGATCGATCAGCATGGAAGTTCGCAATTCTTGCTCTGAAAGAATGGACCGAATGCGAAGGACCGTTGTGCATGGCATGTTGGTTTCCAAACTCAATAGGTATACTCGAAGACAGCAAGAGAGGCACTTTTTCTTCAGATGGCACAGAAAGTTCTACCGCAATTGTATTGGATATAGGCCGCGTTGATGTATTTCAAATGGATGATTATTCCATTGCAGAGTGGAATTCGTTCTGGTCTTATCCCGCTGTAGAAGATCCTTGTGCTTTCCATTGCGGGCCCTTTGGCATCTGCGAAAGAGAAAGAACCGAGTGCATTTGTCCGATTGGGTTTCGACCTGCTTATCCCCAACTTTGGGAGGAAAATGTGCGGAGTGATGGATGCATAAGAATTATTCTCTGAGTTGTGCAAACGAAAGTTCCGGCGGAGAGAACACAGATGCATTTCTCGTGACACCCCACATGCTGCAATTGCCTGACAGTCCTCGTCTTCTGCCAGCCAATGATTATGAAGAATGTACATCTGCATGCTCTAGAAATTGCTCTTGCACTGCTTATTATTATGGTGTAGGTTGCTATTTGTGGCACGGTGATTTAGTTAATTGGATCCAATGTTCCGATCGCTCGAACACCTTGCAGATTAACATGCGTGTAGGAATAGATACGCACAAACGTTTAAAGATGTCACATGTAGGAGCTTTTGTAAGTATAACGGCATTAGGGACAATCATTATCTTCGCTATCTGTTTGATCATTATTTGGAGATGTAAGAAAAGATCGCGCACTATAGAACCAATTTTTTCAAAGAGTTTTCGTGTGTTTTCCTACTATGATCTGAAGAGTGCTACCAAGAATTTCTCAAAGAAGCTGGGCCACGGGAGCTTCGGAAGTGTTTTCATGGGGACTTCGCGTGATTCAACACTTGTGGCCGTGAAGAAACTCGAAGGATTTAGGCAGGGGGAGAAGCAATTCAGAGCAGAGGTGATCACGGTTGGTATGATTCAGCATATTAACATAGTTCGCCTTCTTGGCTTTTGTGCGGAAGGAACTAGAAGATTGCTCGTCTACGAGTACGTGCCAAATGGCTCTTTAGACTCTCACTTATTTTCAAAAACTTCCGATATCTTAGATTGGGACCTATGATACCGAATAGCAATTGGAATTGCGAGAGGCTTAGCTTATCTCCATGAGAAATGCAAGGACTTCATCATACATTGTGATATTAAACCGGAAAACATACTCTTGGATGAGCATTTATGTCCAAGAATCGCAGATTTCGGCATGGCGAAGCTCTTCACTAGAGACGGAAGCCGGGTCCTGACAACTATGAGGGGGACAATAGGATATCTCGCGCCGGAGTGGATATCGGGGCTAGCTATCACCCACAAGACCGATGTTTATAGCTTCGGGATGATGCTTTTCGAGATAATTTCTGGCAGGAGAAACACGGAGAGGTCGGAAGACGGAACGTATGTGTACATTCCTACTTGGGCCGCAACGAAAATCCATGAAGGCGAGGTCTCATGCTTGTTATACAACAAGTTGAAGGGTGAAGCTAACAGTGAAGAGCTCGATAGAGCGGGTAAAGTTGCTTGTTGGTGCATTCAAGAATTTGAAAGCAGTAGGCCATCCATGGGACTAGTTGTTCAGATGCTAAAGGGGGTTCAAGAGGTCAACATGCCTCCTAGACCTACATTCCTATGTAATTTCGTGTATGATGAGAATGGCTCAATTAATACTCAGGTATATGGGCATTGCGTCAATGTTTTCACGAGTTGTTCCCTCACTGAATAAGAATTAAATAAGCCTCCATCGGTGAGGCATCAATGGCCTTATTAAGGTTTTGTTTCAGTAGAGGGTCAGGTGAAACTGTGAGACTCTGGTTTTTCTCTAAATAAAGATGTCTAGTTTTAAAATAAGACTCATGTTCGAATAAAGAGGTTTCGATGAATGGTGATCTCAATTTGTGCAATAAACCTCCTTGACTTTAGTCTTTATTTTAATTTCAACAGTAGGGGTGTCAACGAGCCGAACACGAGCTGGCTCGTTTAAGTATCGAGCCGAACACGAGCTGGCTCAGAAACAATAAGTTAAAATGATTAGAAAGGATATATATATATAGAAAATAAATTTATGAGATTTTATCCATTAAACTTTGATCTAATGGTTGAAACTTTACATATAAATTGATTTTTTATAATTTAGTTGAGCTTTAATTTAGATTGGACTAAAATTCAAATAATAAAAATTATATTTATATATATATAAATTATATAAATATTATAAATATATATATATATATATATATATATATATATATATATATATATATATATATATATATATATATATATATATATATATATATATATATATTCGAGCTGTTAACGAGCCGACCACGAGCGAGCTGACCCTAACTCGTGTTCGGCTCGTTTATTAAACGAGCTGAAAATTTAAGCTCGTGTTCGGCTCGTTTAGTAAACGAGCGAGTCGATCTCGAGCTCATTTCGAGCCGAACACGAGCTGGCTCGCGAACAGTGAGCTGGATTGCCACCCCTACTTTACAGTAACTTTTCCAAAGTGCTGCAGAATCCAATTTGTGTAATTTTTTTTTAAATTTTTGTTTTTGTTGTTTCAAGATGGGGAGGATTTGTGGTTCTTCTTCTTCTTCTTTTTCAACTTTCTTTTCGAGGATATTCTTAGGCCATAATGTGCAACCCTGATATATATTTGAACCCTAATCTTATAGCCTAGCTAGCAAAGAAAAAAAAAACAAAAAACAAGAAGCTGTTCTAAGTAGTAATAATTTATCAATTAACTTGATGTTGTTGACATGACTCTCTGCACCAAAAAGTGTGCAAAAGAAGATACTGTGGTTCCACCAATTACAATATTTCTTGCAAATTAATGATATAGTCTCATGGTTAATCTTATGACGTTTCCCGTGAGAGAACAAAGGTTATGTTTTCTTACAATTTATCTAGGCCTAAACCTAAGAAGCGTCAATGAATCTCATGTATGAATTAATGCATGGTGGAGTTGTTAAGCTCCTTCCCCTCTAAACCAAAGCTCACATGTATAATGGATGAACTCTCAAGTTCAGGGCAAATGATGCATGCTAGGTAGAAGTGGTATATATATATACACTTTACGGTGCATTAATTTAATTATCGCTCATCTAATACAAATATACAATCACTTAAAAGGACAATAATCCAAGTCATAGCTGGATCAAGCACATGGAATACGAAGATGCCAACACTGTTTAGACTAGTTGATAGATATATTATATTATCTGAACAAGAAAATCTGAGTTTGACTTTTCCTCTGTGGGAAAAGGGTGTGTACGTGTGGCCACTTGTGCGTGCTTCTTCAGCTAGCAGCGCGAACAACTTATCAAACACCTTCTCTGTCACCGGGTCCGACGGCATGGCTGCCTCATCAGTGATCCGCTGGTGGTTATGAGGCCTTCCACGCCCTTAGCGTCCTTGAGAATGCGGGCGAACGGCTCCACGGATTTTGGCGGTGGCACTCTGGCGGAGGCACTGGTGCTGTCCCGGCTCCTCCACCCGGCCCCAGGATGTATATAATGCTCACTACTTGTAAATTGTAATCCTACTAATTAATTAAAGTGTCGATATTCACAGTATAAGTAAGAAAATTACTATGCTAGTAAATCCAGCTAGCTGGATTTATTCATCATCTCATAAAAGTTTAGATCGCACCTCCGGTGCTCTTATGTATAGTAGTTCAGAGTACTTTTTTGTCATATTGAAAACACTGTTTGGATTTTCTACTGAAAACTATTTAATCTCTTAATTAATTTTCTCAAATTCTCTTTACAATATTATCCTTTGTGCAGTCTACAGGATTAAACAGTTGGTAAATTTTTGCGAGTGTTGTATCGCCGCTGATTAAACTCTTTTTTTTTTTTGGGTCCTTACCGAGGCCTAGCTGCCTCACTTTTGTAGTCTTATTTATCTTTTCATTAAATGAAGCGGGTAGCATGCTATTTTTTCCTGAAAAAATATTATCCTTTGTGCATTCCCGTAGAAGTACAAAACGCGCGCACCATTTTGTTTTATATTTAATTTGTTGGTTGTCCTTGAGTCCCAAGTCCATCTATGGCTCCAAGCACCTAGCTTTTACATCTTTTCGACCTCGAGCCAGGAAGGAAACGAATGATCTATATATGGTTATCGCACCAGGCCATCCAGCTGTGCCACAATTCAAAATGGTTCGATGGGCCAGGCCCAATCCAAATCGCTTCGGGCTCTGTGTTTTCTCAGGGGATTGTGGCATTTTTAATTATGAGAAATTTGTAAATTCAAGTTTTCTGACGAAAATTTTAAATTCAAGCTCTTTTTTGCGACTTCAGGGGAACTCGATCGAGCTACATTAATGCTCCAAAGTTCCCTCCACACTCCAAAAGTTCTGGTAATCCAAATATATATGCTAGCTCTTGAGCGGAAGTTAAAGACCAATCCAAACATTCGCAAATAAATAAGAGACACAACCGACCGTCCCTAGCGCAAGTGGCAAAGGGCTTGATGGTTGGTACCCGAGGTCCCGAATTCGAATCCTAGTTGATTCACATTTCTAACTAAGTTTATTTCTAAAAAAAATAAGCGAAGCGGGTAGCGTGCTATCTTTCTCTCAAAAAAAAAGAAGAAGAAGACACAAAAGCATAATTTAATTATTACCGGTACATAGAACATTCCAGTACAGTAAATGACGAAGGATAGAGACTCACTCGACCGACATCGCCCCCCATTTTATTCAAAAGGGAAATATAAGCACAGTAAACTGACTCGAACTCGTACTCGGACTCGAAGCCGACAGACACGCACTAACGTTAATACGCATTATGCAATCATACGAGGGGGCGCAAACATGCATGCAAAAAAGCATGCACGGAGCAATGCATGCAGGCTCTCAAACTCGCTAGCCGCGAGCCGGTTTGGGGTTCACCTTCTCCCACACTTGGGGCAGCAGGATCTTCCGCACGTCACTGTAGTTGCTGCCGACGAGGCCGACCGATGGCTCCAGCAGCTTATCCACCACGTGGTCTATACTCCACCCTACGTACGGCATCACGTAGTCGCTTATGGGCGCGAACTGCGGGGGCCCAACGCACTTGGACGACACCAGCAGCTCCAGCGAGGGCAACAGCTGGAACTTGTCCCTCACCAGCGCCGCGGCATACGGCGGCACCTCGTGCTTCTCAACCAGCTCGTTGTGGCACAAACTAGTGGGATCGTTGTTCGACAGCACTAAGTAGTCGTGTATGAGCGCCAGCGTGAATCCTGCCTTGTACGCGTAGCCCTTCACGTAGGCCACCGTCGGGAACGGCAGCTGGATGAAGTCGGCAATCAGGTTCGCGAACGCCGCCACCAACTCTGCCGGTTGGGGCGATTGGTAGTCGAAGCCGGCCGAGAACCAGTCGCCTTCGTGGGTGGTTATGAGGCCTTTAACTTCATCCTTGACGGCTAGCTGGATTGCGTTGCGGAACCCGCTGACGAGCTCCTTTCTGAAGAGGTGCTGGCTGTCCGCCGGCTTCAGGGTCAGCACGGCGAATTTGAGGCCTTGCCGACTGAACTTAGTTTCATAGCTCACCGAGTCATCCGAACTCATGGCTCTCGAGCTAGCTAGCGACATATCTGCCTTTCTATATATATATATATATATATCTATATCTATTTGTTCTATCAGAGGGTCGTAGATAGATAGATGGGTGCATGGAGAGTTGCTTCCAGAGGCTGCCTCTATTTATAGGCTCCTTATACTACTCCAATTCTCCGCGCGCACAACTTACCCACCATCATTGTCCCTAAAACTTCAGTAAAACCGTACACACTTTATCTGAATTAGCAAGAAATAATTTTAAGTCGGCCGCGGTCGTACTTAATCTTTTCAAAATTTTAATTTATTTTAAATTTATTTAATTTGAGCCGATCAATATCATTTTAATTTGAAAATTTAGACACGTCGTTTATCTTTACAAATTTAATTACCATACTCGATATAATTTTTGTAACTATAAATTCATTAAAGTAAGTAATTAATTAGATTAAATTTTAACGTCAATGTACCGTTGACTAACTCAATAAAACAAGTTAAAAGGTTAAGTAGTAAAAATAAAATTCTGAAAGATTGGATAGACAACTCAAAATAGTTGATAGTTCAAATAAATTTTGTATATGTTTACCCAGAATGATTGAACACTGCTGTTGGCACACACCATACACCCCTACCCATTCAATCGGTCAGGGTTTTTCACAACTCATCTTACATGATTAGTGAATCCATCCCACTGATCTTTGGATGGATTGGGGTGTATAATATGTACCTTAACTAGGGTGTGTACGTACATAGCATTTCTCTTATATTATGTTTTTTTTTTGAGAAAAAGGTAGCACGCTACCCGCTTCATTCAATGGAGAGATGAATTAAGCTACATGGATGAGGCAACATAGGCCTCGAAGAGCGCGGAGAGGAAAAAAAAAAAAAACAGCAACCCTCCCATCAATCAGAGGACTGCCTTGATGGGCGGAGGACTTTCCAATCCTTCATCAGCAACTTGAGCTTCTGGACTGCATGCAGTGGCTCCGGCTGGATAATTCTAAAAATCGCCTCGTTTCTGACCTTCCAAATGACCCACCAGCTGCCAACTAATTCAGCTAAAGATCCTTTCCTGTTCATCCACCTGTCCCAGACTGAAGTCACACCGTCCCCCAGGTCTCGAGTCTGAACCCCCTCCACACCCATCACTAAAATAAACTTGCTGAATACGCACCGTGTGAATAAGTGGTCCACTGTTTCCTCTTCTGACCCGCACAACACACAGGTTGTGTCGCCGACCCACCCTCTCTTCATAAGATTGTCAGCAGTAAGGGGCCGTTTCTTGAGGACCAGCCAGCAAAACACCTTCACTTTAAGAGGTATACGGAGTTTCCAAATCATGCTCGCACGCGCATCCCTCGTACCCCCGTCAGTCAACGCTACGTAGGTCGATCTGACCGAGAACCGCCCGTCAGAAGTCCACCGCCAGAGTAACTTGTCCGGTCTGTTCTCAACTTTGGACCCGGATACCCTCTCCTTGAACTCTAAAAGGCTGGAACTCAGCTGGTGCGTTGGACCGAAACTGGCTCCCAGGATCCTATTCCAGTTCCAGTCGTCCGTCGCAAAACAGTCCCTAACTTTTAAATTTTTTGCACTCCGACCAATGATAAATCTCTGGGAACGATGTTTGTAAGGTGAACACCCCACACCAGCGATCCAGCCAAAAATCAATTGTATTACCGTAGCCTAGTTTATAGAAAATTCCCCATCTGAAGATGGCTCTCAGGCTAAGAACTCCCTTCCGCCAGAATGAGAACTCTCTTATATTATGTTGAGATGATAAAATGTTGGGCTTATTTTATGTAATACTTTTCTCTGCATCTTTTGATGATTACGTATGTCTTTCTGGATTAATAAAACCGTAAAATTTCATTAATACGTATATACAGGATGCTCAATTTTAATGCTGTGAATACTAGGATGCTTCTAGAAGTAAAGGCCTTTTAGGTTTCTGGCTACTTTTTATTTTATTTTATTTTAAATTATTATACTTCCACCGTTGAGTGTTGATTGTGCAAGGTGCAGCGAAGATGTAAAAGATTATCGAATCAGAAATGCTAGGTCTAGGACCTAAAAGAGGTTGTGGATTACAATTCTAAATCCAAGAATTATAATTCTATCCTTAATTTGAGATTTAAAATATTCTTTTAATACCGATTATTCCTAGCGCAAGTGGCAAAGGGCTTGATGGTTGGTACCTGAGGTCCCAAATTCGAATTCTAGTTGATTCACATTTGCAGCTAAGTTTATTTTTTAAAAAAATAAACGAAGCATGTAGCGACCTTTTCCTAAATTTTTTTTTTTTAATAAAATAAAAGAGATGATAAGACTGGTACCAAAATATAACTTTTGGATCATAGAGTTGTAAGATTACAACTAACTTTCAATATTTATAGAGCTAATATTGCTTTTATTGAATTTACGACATAATAAAGTTTATAATTTTACAGTATCGTGTGAAAATACAAATGGACTAGACCAAGTTCCCCATATATTAATATATTTGTCGCTGTCCGTAATAAATTATGTCTACTATTTATCATATCATTAATCTCCGTGTGAAAGTATGACCGATCGATTAGTCATAGATCGGTTCACATGCATGCATTTGTTGTGCGATGGCAAATTAATGGTTCAAAGAAGAGCCAGTAGACTCAAGTCCTCGTTTTATAACTATTTTAATAACGGGACCGAGCTCAGTAAATGCACCCGTAGCGTCCATTTAATTGTATTTCCTGAGTCTCTTCCTTAATTAGCCTCCAAAAAACTTCAAAAAAAGGTAAATTACATCGTTGGTTGGTCGATAAATTTTTAATTATAAAATTTTATTTATATGGCCAATCTTTAATTTATTTTAATTAAGGCACTGGAGTTTGATTTCTATTTTCATCTAGTTGGTGCTCAAATTTATGATTTACTTTTTTTTTTTTTTGTTTTGATAAAAGCTAATTCAGCTGCTAAGAAATGACCGGCCAGGAACGACTCATCATTTCAACTGCAACATTATCTCAAAATTATTACTAGCAATCACACTATATATCTCAACAAGATGACGTGGGAATTGAAGTAGCAGTCGAATCATTTTACATAAAGACATTATAAGTCATGTTATTGCTAGCGAAAATGAGGTGGTAAATAAAGTAGCGGTCACCTTGTTGTTTTGTTTGAAAAAATTTATAGAGTTTCATAAATTGATGTGATTGAAATTAGAAATTGAAATCAGTTACTTAATAAAAATAAATTAAAGTTTAGCGACCTAAATTCTTGGAGTTGGAGTTCGGTGACTAGTGGTGCAATTTATCTTTGCTTACAATCAACATACTAACACTTCGATTTTTGTTTGAATCAAGTCACTGCTCAAATTTGATTACCGTTTTTTGAATAATAATGTGAAAGCTAACTTAATTCGCAAGAAATGACTTGAAATTAAAACAACTGCTAGTCATTTCAACATCTATATTATCTAATAATTATTATTATTTTAATTATTGCATTATCTCAAAGAGGTGAATTGACAATTGAATTAGGAATCAAATTATTTTCAAGAGAGAATAGTAGTCTTGTTATCTCTAGAAAATGTTATTGTAACTAAATTAGCTATCACTTTATCATATTGCTTGAAAAATTATTTGGAAGTTAATAAAGTGTCATAATTGAATTAGGGATTAAACTTTAAAGACAAAAGTGTGGGTGATCCAAATGAAATTTCACTTAAAGTGCAGTGACCGGTGGTGTAATTTATCTTTGTTTCAATTAAGTTACTGAATTTTAATTCCTATCAATAAGATCACTTTGCCAAATCTTTTATAATTTTTCAAACCAAATGATAAAATAATAACTAATTCAGTCATCTAATTATATATCCTACATGAGTCACATGACTATTCATTTTTATCACTTGGAAATGATCTTACTCCTTATTAGGTTATCAAATCATCGTTTTGAGATGGTTTAATAATAAAATTTTAAGATAACATAGCAATTGAAATGACTAATAATTATTATCATGTCATTTGTTGATAGTCGAATTAGCTGTCCTATTATTATTTTAGCAGAAAAATTATTCACAATTTAAGTTGTGACCTAACTGAAACATAAGTTATATTTAGCGCCTTGATTGAAAACAAATAAAGTTCACTGAGTAATACCGTAAGTTATCTTTGAAATAAATTAAAACTTAGTGACCGGCAACAACTATAGATGTTTTTGAAGGATACATATAAGATAGATTTGTGCCGAGGGATATATAGGCTATTGCCCTTAAGTTTATTATTTTGCTTTGATTGTCATACTCTTTGAGTTGAGATTTGTTTAGAGTGCCAAAGAAGAAAATTTTTAATTAAATAGCATTTCGATATTTAGCCATGGAGTTCTACTATTTGGCCAATTGAAGTTTGTTTAGGTAAACTTTAATTGTTAGTTTTGTTAGAGAGTGTTTGGAGGAGAACAATTAAGTTGCTAGAAATTTGGCCTGTGGAGAACAAACTGCAGGCAGTTATGTTTGCTCAAATTGCAATTTAACTTTTTTTTTTTTTTGATAAAAAAAAGAGTGGCAAGGTGAGTAGAAGTACTTGCTCTATTATGAGAAATCAGAGAAATTAGATAATTTGTTTGTCCTTTGTGCGATTACTAAAGTGTTGTTGAAATGTTTCCTTGCCAGTAAGGGCGCCATACTGTTGAACACCTCGATTAATTATTTTTGAGAGACGAAATATTTGCTGTCGGGTATTTTCCGAAGAAAGGAATTATCGACTATAGCTACAATTTGGTGGATTCTATAGCGAGAGCGGAACAGAAGAATTTTTCACAATAGAAAAATTAACTTATACCTGATGCTAGTTGAGATTAGAGAGCTCAGGGGCTTTGAAAAGTGTATAGAGTTCATTAACTTTTTGGATATAATTTGGTGTGTCTTCTCTCTTTATTTTTCTATGACTTTATTATCGCAACTTTGTAACTTAATTTATATTTTTATTAAATGAAATGATAGCATTCTATTTTTTTTTTATAAAAAAAAAATTCTTCAAATAATAATTATGTGAAAGCAAAATTCCAGCTGCCAAAAACATGATTACAAAATAATCGTTCGTCACTTCAGCTACTACGGCATCTTGAAGTCATCACCATTCAACTACCGATGACGTCATCTCAATAGGCAATATGATAGCACCGACGACCGAGTTAATTTTGGAAACTAAATTAGCTATTTCTTTCTCTCTTTTTTTTTTTAGAAAAAGATAGTATGCTGCTCGTTTCGTTTATTTTTTCTAAAAATAAATTTAGTTAAAAATATAAACTAGAATTCGAATTTGAAATATGGAATATCAATCACTAAGTCCTTTATCACTTGCGCTAGAAACGATCGGTCTCTTTATCATTGTTGTTGAAAAGTTATATGGAGTTTTATAAAGTAACATAATTAAAATTAAAATCAAAATTCAATGACTGAAATGAATAAAAATAAAGTTCAATGAATCAAAAGAAATTTCACTTGAAGTTCAATGACCAATGATGTAATTAACTTTTATTTCAATTAAGTTAATTACTAGACCTTAGTTTCTATTTTAATTATATCACATTGTTTAATTTTTCAAAAAAATTGTAAATAAATTAATAACATAATTACCTAATTCAGCTATCACATCAAATTCTAGAAATGATATGCCTACCTGCTAGATGATCTAACGACTAATTTAATTGTCATGTCATTTCTTTGGCCGTGATTTTAGCTGTCATTTTTTTGGCTGTGATATTTAACTGACTGTAAAATATACCGAAATTTTTTTTTGGTTTGAAAAATTATTTTTCGTGTATTTATTTGTTCGTATTTTTTTTTTCAAAAAAATTAATTTTATAAATTTGAGAAAACTGTGTGTTTTTGTTTTCTGCTAATTTTTGGTGAAGTATGAAATTAAACTCAAACTGCTTAACTTTTTTTTCATTTATTTTTTTTACTGAACCAAATAAATGAGATTTTTTTTTTCTTTCAACTAAAAAAATGTTGATGAAAAATTACTTTCTTTTCTACAAACTAAACACTACAAAACGTAAATTTTTCTTTCACCGAAAATATTTTTTTACGAAAAACTATTTTTCACGGTTTTACATACAACCAAACACCCACCAATGAAAATTTGAGCAGTAATTGAAATAATAATAACAATAATAATAACAACAACAACAAACGTTTAGTGCTTTGATTGAAAAAATTCAAAATTCAGTGATCTAAATGATTTTAAAAGTGTATTGACCTATAGTGTAATTTATCTTTAAAATAAATTAAAATTCAATGACCTAAACAAAATTTTGTAGAAAGTTTAGTCACCGTACGATCGACACAAGTTGCACAACATAGTGATAACCATTGGAATTGATCTGCGCGCATTTACATGTTAATTATACAATGTACATCATACACCCATTACATATCCAAGTGATTAATTTTTTTTTGGATTTTTAGTATAAGAAAAATTGATGATATTAATAAAAAATAATAGTCTTTTGGATTGGTAGGGCATAAGGTTTATGCTCTATTTATCAGTGTTCAAGACGTGTAGCCGCCAGTGATGAATTCAGAAATTTTTTCTAGAGGAACAAATATAAAATAAAATTCAAATATATAAAA
This sequence comes from Puya raimondii, assembly GCA_016920855.1. Taxonomy (NCBI): domain Eukaryota; kingdom Viridiplantae; phylum Streptophyta; class Magnoliopsida; order Poales; family Bromeliaceae; genus Puya; species Puya raimondii. The sequence continues at coordinate 102,987,598 of JABWPP010000050.1, read as the reverse complement.
ATAAAAATTAATAAATATAATTGTTAAGAAATAGTGTATGAAAAATAAACTTATATTACTTTGAATTATAGTTATTTTTGACGTATTTTTTATATTTTAGAAACGGCACATGATGAAATCATTAGATTAGAATTTTTTTAACTCCCAAACTACTATTATTTTGAAATTTTTTTTAATATAATATTTTTTTTTTACTAAATCATATTTTAGCTTACTTAATGACTTGATAATAGATTCTTCAAGTCAAGAGATTTTTTTTTACCTACAGGTTTTTTTATTAAAGGTGTAGCTCACATATATCAAATTAAATTTTAATTTTAAGGTATTAATCATCAAAAATTAAATATGGTGCATTATATACAGATACATCAGGTCCAAGACAATATCCTAAGTCTTTCTCCTCTCCGCTAAGAAATATGGCTAGATAAAAAATATTTTTTTTTAGAAAAAAATAGCATGTTATTCATTTTGTTTATTTTAAAAAAAAACTTAGCCATAATTGTAAAAAACTGGGCTTCGATAAGCTAAAAAAATTATGCTTTTTAACGGACATTGATAAAAAAATGTCAAAATCTTATAAGTTTTATATATAGGCTCTGCAAAAATCATAGAATATATTTGATTTCGAGATATTTATTACGTATTTTAGGAAACGAAGTATGCAATGTATTTATATTCAACATTGTGGACCCATCTTTAAAAATTAATTATTGCTATGTGCTGAGTACTGTTTTCGTTTTGGAGAAAAACCGTGCAACACTATTTAGAAATTATAAATGCAAGGTGTGCGTGCAACACGGGGCAGACATATACTGTGCAACAGTCATATGTATAGGCCATGAAGTCTTTTCATATATATATATATATATATATATATATATATATATATATATATATATATATATATATATATATATATTTTAAGAAAAAGGTATCATGCATGCTATTCGTTTCATTCATTGAAAATATAAACTAAGCTACAGAAGTGAGACAACAAGAGCCTCAGAGGGGGCGAAATTGATATAAAAAAAAAGCAATTTAGGTCAAACTAGCACATTAAGGTCCGGCCGAAATAAAAGTCAGCTTCCAAAGGTTCAACAACTGTTTACACTTAAAAATCGTAAGGAAAGAATCAGACTGTAAGTTCCTAAAAATGGCGCCATTTCTAGCTTCCCAAATTACCCACCAGCACGCGACAAGTCCAGTTATCCAATTTTTCATATATATTATTATTATAATCAAGTAGTGGAAACTGGCAAAAAGTAATTGTGAAGTTGCTGGAAATTAAATTTAGGACGACCCCACCTTGCGAAGGAGAAGCTTACGTACTCTAGATGAGGTCCTCAACAATTAAGCTCAAGGCCACTACTGATTATCACGTCCCAGTGGATGAAGATGCTCTACAAAATGCAGGCCACCCAAGTGGCCGAAATTAATACTAGCTAGACTAGATTTGGTTGGGGAGGTTACTTAATATCTTGACTAGACTTTGCAAATAAATGTTCTGAAAAGGAAGAAAAGGAAGAGAGGAAAGCTCCGAGAGTTAAGGGAAAGAGGAGATAAAAGATTAAAAAAAGAAAAAAAAATAAAAATTGGATGATTGCAGTGTAGTAGTTTTACAGATAATATATCTGTGAGACCCCAGATAGTCCTATATGTAAGATATAATAGGAGGTTAAGAGAGTTAAGAGTGCTAGGACGGGAGTAGTCCTAGGATGGATGACCTCCTGAAAAGTTGGGGCGTCACAGTTGGTATCAAAGCCAATTATCAGCCGAAAGTGTGAGATAAATCTCGGCTGAGCCAGCATTACACAGCGGTTGACTGTTGTTGGTGTAGTGCGGCTCACCACAAGGCCAGTTTAGGCTAGTGAGACGAATCTCACACCGTCTGGTACTTGTGAGTCTGATTCTGACGAAAACGTCAGAACTTAAAAGGGGGGGAGATTGTGAGACCCCAGTTAGTCCTATATGTAAGATATAATATGGCTAAACACTTAACCTGGCTTAAACATTTTGGGCGGTGGCATTGACCGGATTTCCAGTCAAAAGGTTGGAGAAGACGGTGAACGACAAGATTAACGTCGATGAGGTTAATCCGTTCTTTACTTTGTCTAAATTAATTAATATATATGATGTTTTTTTTTTTCTTTCAGAGACCCAGTTGTCTCAGATTGTAGATACATACACTATTCGTGCTGTAACGGAGGACATCCCAACAACTATAGAGACCTCCATGTTGGATTTTGAGTATGAAAACTTGTCGTTGCAGGCCGCTGTTGATTGGAGGACTAAAGGTGCTGTAACTCAAGTCAAGAACCAACTAACATGCGGTAAGATTTTTCACCTTTTGTGTAACATATTTTTGGTAAAAAGACCTAAATTTTGGCATTTTATTTTTGAGACAATTATCAGAGAATTTAAAACTTTCAATGTTTGCTTGACATTTTGTTTAATGTAAATCAATTCATTACTTTGTTTAACAAAATTTGGGCCTGACGTCGCGCCCAAGTTTTGTTTAGCAAACTTATCAATTGAGCTAATGTAGCTACACTTATGTACATACACCTGCTTACTCTCTTGAATCCATGATTCTAATGTGATACTCAATAAAACTAGGTTCTTGTTGGGCGTTTGCGGCGGTAGCAACAGTTGAGAGTATCTACAAGATAAAAAAAGGAGTGCTAAAATCTCTATCAGAACAAGAAGTTCTAGATTGTTCTGGTGGTGGTGATTGCACTGGCGGTTACCGATACAAAGCTTTCGATTTTATCGTCGCAAACAAAGGCTTGACTACGGAGGCTAACTATCCATATAAAGCATCTAAAGGGGTATGCGACAAAACCAAGCTACCTGATCATGCAGCTTATATTACTGGCTACAGGTTGGTCCCTAAAAACAATGAAGCCGAGCTCATGAAAGCTGTGAACAACCAACCAATTGCCACTGGAGCTAATGCCAAAACTTGGCAACATTACACGTACGGGTGGTATTTTTGATGAACCTTGTGAGCCTACTGTCACTCACAGTGTCACGATAGTTGGTTACGGTGAGGAATCGGGAAATAAGTATTGGATAATAAAAAATTCATGGGGGACAAGGTGGGGTGAAAGTGGATACATACGATTAGCAAAAGATGTGGCCGCAAAATAAGGATTATGTGGTCTTGCCAAAGCTCCCTCCTATCCGTATATCGTATCGAGCGTCAGTACTGAAACTTCCGACATGGATTCCATGAGCGTGAGTTCCATGTAAGCATGAAGCTTAATTACATGCATAAAAGATACGTTTTTGCTTGTTATTTCTGTTGCAGTGATTGTGAGTTTCAGCAGCCACTTTGTTTCGAAGCTCTAAATAAGCTGAGTACTGTCTTGTGGAAGAATAAAACTGCTTGTAACTCTTTAAGAAAGAGTATCATTTAATGGAGTGTCCTGCTATGTTGAATTTGTATTTTGTTAGTGTTGTAAAATTACTGTATGCATCTTTCAGTATATTATAATTGTGTTTTTACAAATTTGTTGTGTGTAAATCTCCAGTGGAACAGTATTAAAGGAAATCAGTGGAGATCTTTGGAGCAAATTTAATAATTCTTATAACATTGTTCTAGCAGTAGAGTTTTCAACTTTTTATACCTATTTTTAAGATTCCATTTTAGAGAATTTTGCCTGAAAAAAGGATCATCACGGATTTCGTAACAGGAGTCACCTGGATTACAAATTTAAATATCTAATTAAGAAGTGAAAAATATTATCTTTGATTTAGAAGTTAAAAACACGGTAAACTATTAGGGCAAACAATAGCTTGACGGCGGAGTCAAAGATAGGAGTTTGGTTCAGCTGTGGAAGTTCAGAACCCCTCTAAAAGTAAATTTTTTTATATTTGTGTTCTATATATGGAAGAGCCCGAGACGGTTGACCACTTTTTTTGTGGGTTGCGATACTATCAGACTTTTTTTGTGGATTGCGAAACTATCAGCTTTTGTTGGAGTTGGAGAGTTTGTTATCTAATAGGCTTTGAAAAATGAGCAAACTCAAAGGTGATGCCTTAAGGGCCGCCTTAGGGAAAGGGAGTTAGCAGCGGAATAGAAGAAATTTTGGGGGGGGAAAAAAACGGACATTGAGATAGTTCACCTCATGCTACCTTTTTCTCAAATAAAATCTCAAAAACTAAAAAGAAAAAACTGATATCACTACTCATAACCAGCCTTGTATTATCACAACTCAGATAATAACACACCGCCATCAATTGTTGACATAAGAACGTATATTAATTGTACCTAAACATTATTTCATAATTGTGAGAATTCGAATTTTGGAGATTTGAAATTCTGTGTTCCTCTCCCCCGTTACTGTGTTTTTGATCAGTATACGTATATATATACAGGTATTTTTATATATATATGTATATAAGTGAGTTTTAGTGGATTTTATAGTTTTTGGATTTTCGTCGCGGAGAGAGAACGGCTTAGCGGTGCGATCCGGAGTCCGAATCTGACGATCCAAAATGGTAAGTTCGATGTCTCGGCAGTGCTGAACGCGATGGCGTGATCCGCTTCGACATACGACGAACGGTTTGAGAGTTCTTCCATCTTCTTCGCCGAGAGGTCGAAAGTCACATTTTGTAATTTTTTCGCGATTTGGACCCTGATCTCGCACCGTTTCGCATGAGATTGCTCGTGGAGGGGGGTTTCTGGGCTTTGTGCCTGCTGTGAGGGGCTTTTGTGTAATTGAGTGGAGTGGGTGGTGGAGTGTGTGTGTGGAAAAATTCTAAAATACAACGGGTGCATATGCTGACGTGGCGTCTCAAACCAATCAAATATTTTTTTTTTAGGTATATATGTTCCATCATAATTATAAAAAAATATTTTTATTATACTTTTTTTTAAAAAGGAGAGATGTAATTGGCTTGTTATTGATGACGTGGTGCAAGCGTGACACAGTAGACTTCCTCGTGTGTGTGGGTGTAGTAGGTGGGGGTAGTTGAGCTATCCCCTCACACTCTCTCTCTCTCCCTCTCTCTCCCTCTCTCACTTCCTTTCCCCCCTGCTCCCAGAGGTGAGCACCAGGCTCCCCTGCCCCTTGGCCTCCTCCCCGAGCCCTGCCGGCCGCCGCCGGCCACCACCTGGCCGGAGCTACCCCCGGCCATCTCCCTCTCCCCTTTTCTTCTTCTTCTCCTTCTTCTTCTTCTCCTTCTTCTTCTTCCTCTTCTCTTCCCTGCGGTGTGCACCCAGGGGAAACCCATGCACGGGCTTCCCCTGAGGTGGCACGACCGCCGGAGTGGAGCGCCGCCGCCGGGAGCCGCCGCCGTGGGCCGCCGGAGCCGCATCAGCCACTGCAGAGAGTGCTGCTGGCCGAGCTTGGTGGGGCCGCGCCGCCGCCGCCTCCCGACGCCGGAGAGGGTGAGCATGGTCACCCTCGGGACCTCTGCTGCCGGACCCTGCCTCCCCGGCCGTCGCCGTGCCGCCGGAGACCCGCCGGAGCCGCCGCAAGCCTCGGCGGGGCCGCTAGGGCATCCGCGGCTGGGCCAGCTCCGCCGCCGCCACCCGCCTCTATTTTTGTCGCGGTCACCGGCCAACCGGTGTCCGGCAGGCCCCTCTCGCCGGTGCTCAGGTCGCCGCCGGCCGCCGTCGCCGTTTGTTGCCGGCGCCGCCGTGCCCTAGCCGACCCGTGGGCTGTCTTCTTCCCCGCGCCGCCGCCGCCGCTTCCCGCCGCTGCCTGAGGTGAGCCCCCTTCTCCTTGGGTCCCCCGCACCCATCCCTGGCCGCCGTCGGCCTTGCTTGTCGGCCGGCAGCCGGCCGGAGCTAGTTGCTCCGGCCAGGGTGAGTTTCGGCCCTGTTTTGGCCGCGCTTGATGGTTTGAGCTCCCTGTTGCCTCCCGAAGCTCGGGAAGGTGAGCACGATGATCACAGCGATGTGCTGATCATCATGCTCACCCTAGTTTTCCTTTTTGGTGGGTTATTTTTACTGTTTGGTCTTTGTCGAGCTTCGTTAGTGTTTGTTGTGCTGTTTTTATGCACTTTCCTGGCCTGCGACTGTTCCTGTCGCAGTGAGGCTGTGAGCATGGCCTCCGTTACGTCGTTGCCGATCCGCTGGTGCTTGCGGAAGGTCGTGCGGATGTACGGTTTGCTCACACGGCCTTAGTTACGCTTGCTTTTGTGCTTGAGCTCGCTGTTTTTATGGGATTTCCCGGCTTGCGACTAGTCTTGTCGCTGTGGGACTGTGAGCATGGTTTCCGTGACGTCGTTACCTATCCGCTGGTGCTTGCGGAAGGTCGTGCGGACGTACGGTTTGCTCTAGCGGCTCCGTTTATTGCTTGTATGTATGGAATTGTGCTTGTTTTGGGACTTTGGCGTTTGTGGCAGCGTTGCGACGCTGTGGGCAGCAAGGGTTTGGTCCTCGGGACCCTGTGGACTGGTTGTCCAACCCCCTCGCCCTTCGTGGAGTTTTGGATTTGTGTCCGACGCGTTTTTTCGATGAAATAATCGGCGAAACGCACGTTTCTAGTTGTGCGACTCACTCGCTGTTTTCGCGAGCGACTTGGCTTCGTCATGTAGCCTCGTTGGCTGTTCCTCATCGCTGTCCCGAAGTTCCGAGGACAGCGGATGAGTGATGTGGGGTTCCGGTGCCAATTCGGCATTTTTCGGGAACCCGGGAAGCCTTTTCGGGTGCGTTTGATGTTCGTGGCACCCCGAGCTTGTGCTCGCTGTCCCGTCACTTGGTTTTGTGTGTTCGGGGACAGCGAGGGACCTTGTTGGCTGTTTGGTACCCCTCTGGGGCTTTGTGTGGTTTCGGGATCGTCCCGGTGGGTTTCCCGGGCGATCCGTCGGTTTCGGGATGTGAGAGCTTTGTGTTTAGCGTCGACTTGGTGGACCTTGACCCTGTGAGTCTTTCGTAGGTCCTGTCGCGGTTCCCGAGAGCCGTCGGTGTTAGACTTGATCTTTCGACAGGTGGGTACTTCGATCCGGAGTCGGTTCAGTGGACTACGGTGATACCTTTCTATCCCTCCTCTTGCTTTTCAGTTATTAGTTCACTTGACTCCCGTTGACTCTACTTATATGCGTGCTTGGATAGTAGAGTAGTTGTGGTTTGCATGGTTCTTGAGACGACCCAGTTGGTCGGTAGTGATCGCCTATTGTTCCGAGCGATCCTAGTTGTGGTTTGCATGGTTCTTAAGACGACCCAGTTGGTCAGTGGTGATCGCCTGTTGTTCCGAGCGATCCTAGTTGTGGCTTATTGGTTGCTTCTCGGCTTGTTGCCGTTCTGTGGATTGAGCATTCGCATCGATCGTCACAGCTCTTCTAGCACTTCACGTACACCGCGGTCTGATCCACCGTTTGGGGGTGTTCTTTTCCGGAAAAGGGTCGTTGAGTTTGTGCCGACCCGTGAGCCTTGATGCAGTGCGTCCAGAAGGTTTATGTGCCGATAGATGAGCAGGTGACAATGACAGGGATACGTCCCGGTGGTTTCAGATTGGGTTTACCTTGTGGTTATCTCCTTTGATGCATATACCAGTTGCTTACAGTAGCATAGTTGTTTCAGTTGCATATCAGCCTCATAATTACTTGTGCTACTGTATACCATATCTAGCTTTTGTTGACCCTCGTGCCGGTGTGTACACCTCGCCTTCGTCGGCTTGCGGTACCCACTGGGAGGGGAGACATGTTTACATGTTCTCACCCCCCGCCCTCGTTGTTGTTTTCAGTGAGCAGGGTGGTGAGTGTCGGGACGCTGCGAGGCACGCCTAGATAGTAGCTCTAGAGGTTCCGACTCGTGAGGCTACTTCCCCAGATTTGGTTATCACCCTACCTTCGCCTATTAGATGTGATTTGTGGTTCAGTTATCCTTTAGGCTTACTCTAGCATGCTTATGTGTTGTTGATCATTCATTATCATTATGTGATGATTGCATGCTTGGACTAGTTGGTTGTATCCATGTTTTTCGATCGTTTCATTTATCGAGTATTTTGGCTTTCTACCCCTCGTGGTAGCGTTGTGAAATAAAGGTTTCCGTGTGGGAAACAGTTTTCAAATGGATTTCTGATTGTTCGGTTTTTGTGATTTCAAAATAGAGTTCTCGTGTGGAGGACAGTTTTCAAATGATTTTTGGATGATTGAAATTAGGGTTTCAAATAAAGCTTCTGGGTAAGGAGCAGCTTTCTAGAATGTTTGTTGCTTGTGCATCGCATGATCCTTCGCTTAAGGATCTGCTTAGATTCATACAAGTTTAAGGACTGCTAGCTGTATGAATCTCTTGTGTTGTTATGCTGTTGTGATGAATGAATGGTGGTTGTGATCCTGTTGTAAGTTGTGGACGCCGTGCAAATATAGGGGAGGTTCTGTCCGTGTGTACAGTGGACCCTGTATTTGTGGCGGGTCTGTACGTGGCGCGGGCTAGGCTTTCAAAAAAAAATTTGGCACGTATTTCCGCATCTAGAACTAGCCCGGGCGTGACAATAATTCAACTGCATATAGAACCACTCCTAGTAATTATATTATTATTCATCTTTTCAACTCCAATAAGGAACCAAATTACCTTCCTACTTATTATTTACCTATTTTAAAGCCAAAGATACTAATGATTCCAACTGCATATAGCTTTTTCAAGGAGCAGCAGGATGCAAGACCTTCAAAAGATTAAAACAATTGAATTAGTGGAAGTGTGAAAGAAGACAAAAAAGTGATCTTTAGAGAGTTGGTTCTATGAATTTACTGAAATTACCAGATGGTAAAAGTAACATATACAGAACGGAAACATGGAATGACAGAAAACATTAGCAGTATTCCCAAATAAGAGAAGTTATAAGGCGCATTGGTTGTAGTCCTTGATTTTTACCAAGAAATCAATCTTTGCACTGGATGAAATATTTTTGAACAAATAAAATATAAGGGCACATCTGGCAATAGGTAAAAGGTAAAAGGACACGAGGAGTCCAATAGAATCTCCTTTACTCTATATAACAAGAAATGTAGATAATCTACCTCGAGATAAGATGCGGCACATTTTTTTTTTTTTGAGAAAAAAGGTAGCGAGCTACCTGCTTCATTCATTAGATATGAACTAGGCGAATATAATGGAAGCAGCTAAGGCCTCCGAAGATAAAAGAAACAAAAGTAAAAAAAACGAAAGTAAGTAGTGAGAGTAGCAGGAAAACAGAAATAGTTAGAAGAGTGTGGGCGAAGCGTGGGTAATGGGTGGAGCAGGGGTGAGGATGGTTGCCGCTCATAGTAAGTCAGACCAAGCTTTTGATAAAAGTTGTGCCCTGGTCAACGCCCTTGTAGCATCCGTGGATTTTTCGTTGAAAATTGAATTATTTCGTTCCGTCCAAACGACCCACCAGATTGCTGATAGGGTGTTTAGACTCTTGGCACATTTTTTTGATCTAAAGAAAGGTTTGGGTGATAACATTACACATATATGATTTTTTTTATTGCCGCAGCAGGTCAAACCATTCTCCCCGGGCAGCCTCGTATTGGAAGCTGGACCATCGTCTCCGAAAACGCAACTTATGTGCTCGGCTTCTTCACCCCAGGTGAGTCCAACAAATACTATCTCAGCATTTGGGCTAATGATTATTACACTGGAAGCAATACAACATTATGGATGGCAAACAGAGAAAATCCAATCTCAAATTTATCTGCATCGAATTTAAGTATCTCCGTTAATGGTAATCTAGTTCTCACTGAATTCGGCAATTTGATTTGGTCAACCAATTCGCCATCTCCACTAGTGAATAATTCTGCTGTCGCAGTTCTGCTAGACAGTGGAAATCTTGTTGTGAGAGACTAGAGTTAGCCCTCCGAAATTGCTATGGCAGAGCTTTGATCACCCAACCAATACATGGCTTGCCGAGGCGCCGCTTGGGTTCGATCGGATCGCCGGGAAGAACATCTTCTTGACCTCTTGGAGGGATCAAGATGAACCCCGCCCCGGGATGTACTCACTTGAGATCGATCGGCATGGAAGTTCGCAATTCTTGCTCCGAAAGAATGGACCGAATGCGAAGGACCGTCGTGCATGGCATGTTGGTTTCCCAAACTCAATTGGTATACTCGAAGACAGCAAGAGAGGCACTTTCTCTTTAGATGGCACAGAAAGTTCTACCGCAATTGTATTGGATATAGGCCGAGTTGATGTATTTCAAATGGATGATTATTCCATTGCAGAGTGGAATTCACGTTTTGGTCTTATCCCGCTATGGAAGATCCTTGTACTTTCCATTATGGGCCCTTTGGCATCTGCGAAAGGGAAAGAACCGGGTGCATTTGTCCGATTGGGTTTCGACCTGCTTATCCCCAACTTTGGGAGGAAAATGTGCGGAGTGACGGATGCATAAGAATTATTCCTCTGAGTTGTGCGAACGAAAGTTCCGGCGGAGAGAACACAGATGCATTTCTTTTGACACCCCACATGCTGCAATTGCCTGACAGCCCTCGTCTTCTGCCAGCTAATGATTATGAAGAATGTAGATCTGTTTGCTCTAGAAATTGTTCTTGGACTGCTTATTATTATGGTGTAGGTTGCTATTTGTGGCACGGTGATTTAGTTAATTGGATTCAATGTTCTGATTGCTCGAACACCTTGCAGATTAACATACGTGTAGGAATAGATACGCACAAACGTTTAAAGATGTCACATGTAGGAGCTTTTGTAAGTATAGCGGCATTAGGGACAATCATTATCTTCGCTATCGGTTTGATCATTATTTGGAGATGTAAGAAAAGATCGCGCACTATAGAACCAATCTTTTCAAAGAGTTTCCGAGTGTTTTCTTACTCTGATCTGAAGAGTGCTACCAAGAATTCCTCAAGGGAGCTTCGGAAGTGTTTTTATGGGGACCTTGCATGATTCAACACTTGTGGCTGTGAAGAAACTCGAAGGACTCGGGCAGGGAGAGAAGCAATTCAGAGCAGAGGTGATCACGGTCGGTATGATTCAACATATTAACATAGTTCTCCTTCTTGGTTTTTGTGCGGAAGGAACTAGAAGGTTGCTCGTCTACGAGTACATGCCGAACGGCTCTTTAGACTCTCACTTATTTTCAAAAACTTCCAATATCTTAGATTGGAACCAGCGATACCGAATAGCAATTGGAATTGCGAGAGGTTTAGCTTATCTCCATGAGAAATGCAAGGACTTCATCATACATTGTGATATTAAACCAGAAAACGTACTCTTGGATGAGCATTTCTGTCGAAGAAATACAGATTTTGGCATGGCAAAGCTCTTCACTAGAGACGGAAGCCGGGTCTTGACAACAATGAGGGGGACAATAGGATATCTCGTGCCGGAGTGGATATCGGGGCTAGCTATCACGCACAAGACCGATGTTTATAGCTTCCGGATGATGCTTTTCGAGATAATTTCTGGCAGGAGAAACACAGAGAGGACAGAAGACGGAACATGTGTATTTTCTTACTTGGGCCGCAACGAAAATCCATGAAGGCGAGGTCTCATGCTTGTTAGACAACAAGTTGAAGGGTGAAGCAAACAGGGAAGAGCTCGATAGAGCATGTAAAGTTGCTTGTTGGTGCATTCAAGAATTTGAAAGCAGTAGGCCATCAATGGGACTAGTTGTTCAGATGCTAGGAGGAGTTCGAGAGGTCAACATGCCTCCCATACCTACATGGCTACATACTTATGTAATTTTATGTACGATGAGAATGGCTCAATTAATACTTAGTATATGGGCATCGCGTCGATGTTTTCATGAATTGTTCTCTCACTAAATAAGGATTAAATAGGCCTCCATTGGTGAGGCATCAATGGTCTATTAAGGTTTTGTTTTAGTACAGGGTCAGGGGAAACTATCGGACACTGTTCTTTTTCTCAACGAAGATGTTTTATTATTAGGTAAAGACTCACGTTCGATTGAATATGTTTCGGTGAACGGTGATTTCAATTTGTGTAATAATCTCTTGTGCTTTTCTTTTCTTTTTTTTTATGTGTGTTAAGTAATTTATTGTAATATTTCTAAAGTTTTGCAGAATTCTTTGTGTAATAGAAACTTTCTAGTATTCTCATATTTATTTAGTTGTAGTGTTGTTTGTCTTTGTTTCCGGTGATTCCAAATCTAGTAGTTGAGGTTTTATGTTTCCGGTGATTCCAAATATAGATATTATAGTAGCCTAGATCTCTCTCTATATATTAATTTTTATCCTAATCTACATATAATTTTTTTTTGCGACATTAGAGGAACTCAGTCGAGCTACATTAATGCTCCTAAGTTCTATCCACACCCAGAAAGTTTCGATAATCCAAATATATATGCTCTTGAAGACCAATC